>CAUYRH010169236.1:0-15164 GCA_963574655.1 Perodicticus potto
GAGGCAAGAGACTCGCTTGAGCCCAGGAATAGGAGGTTGCTGTGAGCTGTGATGCCACAGCACTCCATCCAGGGTGACAGCTTGAGGCTCTGTCTCAAAAAACCAAAAACAAAAAATTAAAATTAAAATTAAAAATAAAAAAAATAGCTGGGCGTTATGGTGGGTGCCTGTAGCTAAGGCAAGAGAATCACCTAAGGCCAGGAGTTGGAGGTTGCTGTGAACTGTGGTGCCATAGCACTCTACCAAGGGCGACATAGCCAGACTCTGTCTCCAAAAAAAAAAAAAAAAGAAAGAAAGAAAAGAAAAATACTGAATTCTATAGCCAGGGGTTTGGTGGGCGCCTGTAGTCCCAGCTTCTTGGGAGGCTGAGGCAAGAAAACCACTTAAGCCCAAGACTTTGAGGTGTGTGTGAGCTGCAACGCCACGGCACTCTACCAAGGGCGACATAGGCAGACTCTGTCTCCAAAAGAAAAAAAAAAGAATAGTGAATTCTAAAACATACCTGGCCCCAGAGATTTTAGATAGGGAGTTGTAGAACTGAATTTACAACTGGAAAAGTACTTTTGTAATCAGAAAAAAAGCCACAATTTTAAATGGAGTTTCTCTATTTTCCAGAAGGTAGGGGAAAGAGAAGAGAGGGAAGAGTAAAGAACAATCAGTCAGGCCAGGCACAGTGGCTCACGCCTGTGATCCTAGCACTCTGCAAGGCCGAGGCGGGTGGATTGCCTGAGCTCATGAGTTTGAGACCAGCCTGAGCAAGAGTAAGACCCCATCTCTACTAAAAATAGAAAAACTGAGGCAAGAGGCTCACTTGAGCCCAAGAGTTGGAGATTGCTATGAGCTGTGATGCACGGCACTCTACCCAGGGCAACCATTTGAGACTCTGACTCAAAAAAAAAGAACAATTGGTCACTCACAATGCAGTATAAATTTGTCCCATGGCTTTTCTCCTAAAACCTAGCTGACATCAGCTGCTTAGAGAAAAAGGGACAGAGACCTAAGAAAGCTCTGGAACATGTGACATTTAGGGGCCAGAGCCTTCTGGAGAGGTCCTGAGGGAAGAGTGCCAGGAGATTTGGAGACCTAAGAAGGACAGAGAATCTGAGCTATGAACAAAACAAACCTCAGCACTTAAAAGTCAAACCAGGGCCACGAAGACCAGCAACTCTCTTCTCCTCCACCTGTCCTTCAAGTCCTGTTTCCAGAACCCAAGACTGAGGCCCCTAATGTTAGTAAATTGGTACTTTACGTAAGATGCTACATAAAAAGCTTTGTAGCCCGTCTAGTAACCCAACCACATTGTTTTTATGGGAAATTGTGTTCCACATTCCAAATCATCAACTTGCAATTGATCTTTGGGAACGAAGCCCATTTGTAAATGTGAGAGAACTGTTCTCTGCCAGGGGACAGCCCTCCTGACATTATTTCACAGGGATATTATTTCAAGGGGAGAAAAGCCCCCAGACCAGTCTCTGTTCCCCAGCAAAAGCCTACCTTACAAGCAGCACTGTAATAAAATATTTACAAAATACTCTCTATGTGACTCAGCCCCTGTAGCTCAAGCAGCTAAGGCACCAGCCATATACACCAGAGCTGGCGGGTTCGAATCCAGCCCGGGCCTGCCAAACAACAATGACAACTACAACCAAAAAAAAAAAAAAAAAAAATAGCCAGGCATTGTGATGGGTGCCTGTAGTCCCAGCTACTTGGGAGGCTGAGGCAAGAGAATTGTTTAAGCACAGGAGTTGGAGGTTGCTGTGAGCTGTGATGCCATAGCACTCTACCCAGGGCGACAGCTTGAGGCTCTGTGTCCAAAAAAAAAACAAAAACAAAAACCCAAAATACTCTCTACGTGTTAGCCACCACTTGGTAAAATTTTGTAAGGAATATTCAATAAAGGTATACTTAGGGCGGTGCTTGTGGCTCAAAGGGGTAGGGTGCTGGCCCCTTATGCCGGAGGTGGCGGGTTCAAACCCAGCCTGGGCCAAAAACTGCCAAAAAAGAAAAAAAAAAAAAAAGGTATATTTAGCTACAATTTCCCATTTTGCCTAAGACTTTCAGGATACCCTGTACATTAGCCTCATTATAAGAGATCACTAAAGCTCAGAAGCTATAACTTGCCAGGCTGAACCAGATTGGCATGACTCCAAAATCCAATGCTTTCACCACCACACGAGGTAAAATTAAAAAGTTTCCACTTGTTCCAAAAAGTCCTATCTCAAACTTCAAAGAAGACCACCTCTAGGAATCTGAATCTTGCCAGCCATGGATAAGCCCTCTGAGCCTTCCCCTCTTCCACTGCTCAGGCCCTCTCCTCACCTCACCCCTACTCATCTTCAGAGTCACATTCCTTTCACAGATAATTCTGGTTGCATTACATCTCATATCTCTTGATATCATTACCAGAACTTTTAATGACACAACCACTGAAATTTTGTACAAACTGAAGGAATGGTTTTGAATGCACTAACAAACCAAACAAGCCCTTTGTCCATCTGTTTTTGGAGGCAGAGAGAAGATGTTTCAAAATTTCTCTCTTCTGAGACCTTCTCAGGGATCACAAAATTCAAGATAGGCTATAAAGAATACCAAATGCTTTCAAAATACTATCTGTGTTTAGCCAACCTATTTGCTCCTGTCAGAATTTTTTTTTTTTTTTTTTTTTTTGAGACAGAGCCTCAAGCTGTCGCCCTGGATAGAATGCTGTGGCATCACAGCTCACAGCAACCTCCAATTCCTGGGATCAAGCAAGTCTCTTGCCTCCGCTTCCAAGGTAGCTGGGACTACAGGCGCCTGCCACAATGCCTGGCCATTTTTTGGATGCAGCCGTCATTGTTGTTTGGTGTGCCCAGGCTGGATTCGAACCCGCCAGCTCAGGTGTACGTGGCTGGCGCCTTAGCCTGTTGAGCCACAGGCGCGGAGCCCCTCTGTCAGAATTTTAAGTTACCTATGGCCAGTCCTTCTGAGCTCAAAGGGGGTTAGCAAACAGCCTTCTCCTTGTCCAGGCCAGGACAGCAAAGTCTCTACAACAAGATCCTTCCCAGCCAGCAGTGTGGCTCATGCCTGTAATCCTAATACTCTGGGAGGCCAAGGCAGGAGGATCATTTGAGCTCCAGAGTTCAAAACCAGCCTGAACAACAGTGAAACCCTGTCTCTACTAAAAATACAAAAAATTAGTTGAGCATTGTGCCCCTCACCAGTAGTCCCAGCTACTTGGGAGGCTGAGGCAAGAGAGTTTGAGTTTGAGGTTGCTGTGAGCTAGGCTGACACCACGGCACTCTAGCCTGAGCAACAGAACAAGACTCTAGTCTCAAAAAAAAAAAAAAAAAGAAAGAAAGAAAAGAAAACACAAGATCCTTCCCTAGCACCTCCATCGCAGTTATCTGAGATGAACTTTTTGAAAAGAGGCCAAGGTGTAAACAAAATTTACACAAGGTGATGCCAGAAAGACTCTCACCTCCTTGCACAACCAGCCTATTAAAATTGGTGGTTTAGACGCTAAGGGCGGTTTCCTCTCTCAATAAATCCTCCCAACTGAACCTCCCCGCCCCCAAGCCCAACATCCAAGAGGGAGGGAGAGAGGACAGGTGGATAAAGGATGAGACAGGCAAGGAAGAAGCTGAAGACGCCGGCGAGGCAGGTGGAGGCCACTGAGCGCCGCTACCCCCCACCCCACCCCGCACAGTCCAACACGGCCACGTCTCAGTCACTTCTGCCTCCGTCTCTGGCTACTCTCCCAGCCGGTCTGGAGCTTACTCAAGCACGCGCCGCCCAGATGTGCAAAAGCCCTCCCGTCCAGCCGCGGTGCTGCCCGCCAGGCTCTCCCCAAATCCCGGGGTCGCGGCCCACCCGGGGCCCCTTGGCTGCCAGGAGCCCCCAGTCGCCTCCCCTAAGGCCCTTCGACTCTCGCCCCCCACACTCCCGAAGCCCACAAGCTGCTGCCTCCAACTCCGCCAGCCCCACACACACCCCTTACCCGCCCCCGCGCCCCCAGCCAGTCCCGGCGCCGCACCTCCGACCCTACCTGGCGGCGACTGCCGCTCGCCCTCAGCCATCTTGCTCCCGCCAGGAGCCGGCCCGGATGCCTGCAGTCCCCTCTCGCTTCTCACCGCCGCACCCGCCCTCGCTCCCCCGGCCGCACCACAGGCTCCGAGCTTCCCGAAGAAAAATGAGCACCGGCCGGCTATAACCGAAAACCGAGACTTAAAGGCCCCGCAGCGCAGACGGCCGCCATGTCGGTGCGGGGCACTCAGGGAGCATGCCCACCAACGGCCGGCTCGCGGTGAGCGCGTCGACGGGGGCGGCGGCCATGTTAGTGCGGGGCCCGCAGGGAGCATGCGCACCAGCGACTGTCCGGCCGCCATGCTTTTGCGGGGCGTCAAGTTTAGTTGGTGCGCAGCCATGCTTTTGCGGGGCGTCAAGTTTAGTTGGTGCGCGGCCATGCTTTTGCGGGGCGGTTCCCAGCTGTCATCTTTGTGAGTGACACTGACATTTCCCGGTGGACAGGGCTGTGTCTCCCTACTACTGTTAGAGTTACACTCAACGAGTCCAGACAGACTTGGAGGGCTCCACGCCACCACCTCCAACGGCTTAGACGGCATTTGGAGGTGGCAGAGAGCTGGACGGTGGCCTCCGTCCGGCCTCCTCCCCAGACTTCGATGCCTCGCGGGGTCTGGCGGCAGCTACCTCTCCCACGCTCCGCCCCCAGGCCCCGCCCCGGCGGTGGCCCGGCCCCGAGCTCGCAGCTAGCCGCCCCGGGCCCGCTACCCGCCGACGCCCCGCCCCGCGAGTCGTCCTCCGCGGGCCACCAGCCCGCCGCCGGCTGGGCCGGTGGGTGGGCGCGGGGCCGCCTCTCCGCCTGGCGGCAGTGACTCGGCGACCTTGGCCGGGAGGCTCTAGCGGAGATCCACCGACACCCCAACGACCGCGGCGGCGAGGACTTTGCCCAACGCGGGAGGCGGAGCGGATTGTGTGTCTGCGGGCCAAGAGCAAAGATGTTAGCCTTCGCCGCCAGGACCGTGGTGAGTGTGGCTGGAGGGCTCTGGGCCAGGCGGCCGGGCTGCGCAGCTCGCCCGTGTTGGAAAACTGGCCGCTAGGGCGACTCAGCCGGGCGGCGCCCGGCCGCTGTCCAGCCCACCCTCCAGCTGGTAGGGTAGGGTCGGCAGGTGGGCATCCCGGCTTTGGCAGAGGAGGAGATCGAGGCGCACGGTCAGAGGTGGGATCGAACCCACGTCCTGCGGCGCTCAGATCCAACGGCCCGGAAAAGACAGTGGGGACCCCGGCTTCAGTCAGCATCCCCACCCTTAGACCCCGAGGCAAAGCGGGAAGACACCGGGAGTGTCCCAGTTATTCTCTGACTCACACACCCGCCGTGCGCTCAGCTGAGCTGTCTCTGCTTGAGCCAGAGCCACTTCTCTGGCTTCTTCAGTTGGTCAACTTCCTTGGGTTTATCAAATGTCCCCTGGGGAATTGTGTGTGGTCAGCAGAACTCAGTGGAGGCATCAAGCTATTCTGCTCTGAAAGGTTCGGACTAGCAGCAGGGGGCAGGTAGCAGCCCCCTTCCCCAACTGTCCACATCTAGCCCTCAGCCCTCTCCACAGGACAGCCTGGAGCAAGCAGAGCTGCCAATCCTGGTTCAGGTTCCTTTCCTCTCTGATCCAAGCACATCTCTGCCCAAATCTCACTCTGTCTCACACAGACACTGTGGGGCCACAGGATTGAGCATACACACCCGGGCTCAGACTTAGGGGCTCTGCTAGACGTCTTCCAGCACTCTGAGGTGCCACTTCACCTTTGCCACTGTCACCTGAACTGTGTCCTACTCCACAGCCTCTAGGTCATCCTCCAGGACCAGACTGGCCTGGTTACTTCATTGCTGGGAAAACTGAGGCAAGGAGGGACTGGGCTAGAGTTTCCTGGATCTGCTAATTCAAGTCTAGTCCCCAAACCAGCATCTTTTGGTTTATTTTTTGTTTCTTGCTTTGGTTGGCTGTTTTTAAGATAGAGTCTCACTCTGTTGGCCAGGCTGGAGTGCAGGAGCATGATCATAGGTCCCTGTAGCCTCAAACATCTAGGCTCAAGTAGTCCTCCTGCCCTAGCATACCAAAGTGCTGGGATCATAGGAGTGAGCCACTGTACCTGGCCATTTGGTTTGTTTTTCATACCAAAAGTCCTCCATTCTTGGCCCCCAGCTGAATGAGCCACTGCTCAGGGAAGGCAGGCTTCAGTAGAGGGGTGGCCCAGAAGGGCCCCAAGAGTCCAGGAGAGAAACAGGAAATGAGCTGGGTTCTTAGCCCCTATCCACTGATGACCCTTTCCTGATGCCTGCAACCTTGTACCAACCCTGATTTCAGGACTGATTTCAGGGCTGTGGTAGAACCCTCTAGCCAAGTTTTCTCTCATCTGAAAGTTCCACACAGGCCGGACGCGGTGGCTCACACCTATAGTCCTACCACTCTGGGAGGCCAAGGCAGGTGGATTGCCTGAGCTCATGGGTTTGAGACCAGCCGAGCAGGAGCAAGACCCCGCCTCTAAAAATAGCCAGGCATGCCTGTAGTCCCAACTACTTGGGAGGCTGAGGCAAGAGAATTGCTTAAGCCCAAGAGTTTGAGGTTGCTCTGAGCTATTATGCCATGGCACTCTACCGAGGGTGGCAAAGTAAGGCTCTGTCTCAAAAAAAAAAGAAAGAAAGTTCCACACAGACTCTGACAGGTGGATTTTTTTTTGAGACAGAGCCTCAAGCTGTCACCCTGGATAGAGTGCTCACAGCAACCTCCAATTCCTGGGCTCAAGCGAGTCTCCTGCCTCCGCGCTCCCAAGTAGCTGGGACCACAGGTGCCCGCCACAACGCCCGGCCATTTTTTTTTTTTTTTTTTTTTGGTTGCAGCCATTGTTGTTTGGCGGGCCCAGGCTGGATTTGAACCCGCCAGCTCAGGTGTACGTGGCTGGCGCCTTAGTCCGTTGAGCCACAGGCGCCGAGCCAACAGGTGGATTTTTTAATACCTCTTGGCCTGCCTCCCTGGCAGTGAGCCCATCCAGAAGAAAAAGGAGAGCACCTTCCAGGTTTTTTTCCTGCTGCTGTGCCCGCCCCCAATCTCCTCACCTGTTCCCCATTACTCTACTTCTGGAAGCTTGGGAGGGAGGAGCAGCTTTCAGGAGTCCAGAAGCTTCCCCTGTCACTGCCACAACCCCAGATGCCACCATCACCTCTGCCTCCCTGCCTCCCCCTGAACCTGGCTCTTGTCTTCTCTTTCCAGCCCAGGCAAGTGGCTGCCTCTTGCTAGGTTCTGCTCGCCCACTGGGTAGCACAGTTAGACTTAGAGATCCAGCCAAGGCAGACAGACAGGGCTCAGGACCTCAGTCCTGCCATGGAGGAGGACGGGCAGCAGAGAGAGAAGGTATGGACCGGAACGGAGCTTCTGCCGCTTGCCTGCCTGCCATACCAGCAGCCTGGACCCCCTGTCTCTCTTTCTGCCCACCTCCAAAGTCTGCCAGACCCTCCTCCTCTGCTGCCTTTCACCCTCCAGGCCAGACCACTCAGCTCTCTCTTGCTATAGCTCAGCTCTCTCTTGCTGTCCTTACTATCACTGCCCCCACAAAGGGCAGAGAAAGCCAGAGGCCCCATTGTCTGGCTCTCTCTGATTCTCCTGTTTCTCAGCCTAGAAAGAGCGGGAGAAAAGGAGGTGGGCACCTCTTTCCAGGATGAGAAAGGCGGGGCCTGGGTATCTAGACAGATGGGAGGTCCCCCTTACCTCTGCCACCCCAAAGGTGCCATTCATCCTGACTCAGTTCCTGAACTCTGTGAAAACCAATGGCCAAACCCCACCTTCCCCCACCCTACCAGAGTCTCCAGGCTCCTGAGAGGCGGGGACACCTACAGCTCAAGGGCTGGGAGGCCAGGGAAGGCTCCACCCAAGAGGCCTTTTCTGACCCCAGAGATAGGCACATAAGTGCCCAGAGTGGAGACTTTGGGGTTCTGGGGCTCCCAGAGCTGGTGAGAGAATGAGCAAGGTGTTCTGCTGCCTGCAGGTGAAGCCCCTGGGCTTCCTCAAGCCCTCCTCCTTGATGAAGGCCCCCGGCCGCTTCAAGGCACACCAGGATGCGCTGCCGCGGCTGCCCGTACCCGCTCTCCAGCAGTCGCTGGAGCATTACCTCAAGGCACTGCAGCCCATCGTGAGTGAGGAGGAGTGGGCCCAAACCAAGCAGCTGGTGGACGAGTTCCAGGCCTCGGGAGGCGTGGGAGAACGCCTGCAGAAGGGGCTGGAGCGCAGGGCCAGGAAGACAGAGAACTGGGTGAGTGATTTGGCACCCCGCACTGCAGCCTGTTCCTAGGTACACATGTAGAATTTTCCAGTACCAGCTGCTCTGGCACATTCATTCATTTGCTCCACCAAATTTCTTGAACACTTAATCTGTACCTGGCACTTGGCAGGGCACTGAGGGAGCAAGAAGAACACAGTCTTTGACCTCTTGGAGCTGACATTCATGTGGGGGAGAGGAGGTGATGGGCAAGATGCAAGTCAACAAACAAGGTCCTTTCAGACAGTGAAGTTCTGTGGAGATAAAAAGGGTGCAGAAGGCTGGGGATGGCAGTGTCATCATGCTGGATGTCAGGAAAGGGGATGGGATGGGCCTGAGACCTGAGGGTCTCAGACAAATAGCTGACAGCATGGGCAAAAATGGCAACAGCCTGCGTGTGCCAGGCCAGAGCAGAGGGAGGATGGGGGCAGGCGCAACCCTTAGAAGGATCTTGGACTTGAGCTCAGTGATACAGCTTCAGGCAGGGGTTTGCGTCCTCCCGTGATAGATTGCCCTCATTCTGTGCCTGATCTGTTACACGGTTGTGTTCAGTTTGCAAAATGTGTCTACACTGTATGCCTGTCTGTGTGCATCTCATACTTTCACACGAAGATAAAAAAGAGGTCCCGGCTGCTGTGGTGGAGCAAGAGTGAGAGACCAAGGCTAGAGGAAGGCTGGTGCCATTGTCCCGAGGGAGATATGACAGCCTGGACCTGGCACTGCCAGGGCAGGGGGAAAGTAGTTAGGCCCGGGAGTGTTTCAGAGGCAGTGCCAGTGGTACTTGCTGATGGGGGGAATGGATACAGTCTCGATATGAAACAGCAGTGGGATGCCTGAGGGAGAAGCTGGCTTGTGGGAGAGAGCTAGGTCTGGCCCTGTGAATACATGACATAGGAGACGCCTGGGGTGGGCAGGTGGAGCTCTGAGCCTGGGGCTCGGTGGTCAGTGGGAGGCTGCATACAGGATGGGGAGGCATTGGTTGGTGCTATTTAATGAGCCTCAGTAGGTCAGGGCCTTGGACTCTGGAATCAGAATGTTCTTCCTTCATGGAGGCTAGAGATTCTGGGGTCAGGGACTCCTTCAAACAGAAGCTTCCAGTTAAGGGGGCTCCCTCTCCACTCAAAGAGCCCCTGAAGGGGCTCTACTTCCACCTGGCAGATTCTCACTGGGGGAATGCCCATACTTGCAGGAGCAGGCTTTCCCATGTCTCCTGAGCTCTGGTCAGAGGCTCAGGGATCCCTAGTGAAGTATGAGCCCCTAGCTGTGTCCCCAAGGGGAGGGAACTCCCGTCTGCTTCTCCCTGAACTACAGATGAAGAAACAGGCTCAGAGAGATAGACGTCCCTCTCAGGGAGACCTCCCTCTCCTGTGCTACACAGGAAGGTCTGGCTGACTCAGAGTCCCAATCTTTAGGGGCTACCAGTCACCCTCTATACAGCTTTGGACAAGTTGCCTGCCCCTTGCACTTTGCCAAACACCCAAGGCTAGTGGCCCGGTGCCACAGGCGACTCTGCATAGTAAAGATCCACATTCTGTTGCTGTTGCAGTGGGATGAGGAAACCCAGTAGAGACTCAGGTCTCTGGGGCTTGAGGGACCTGCCAGAGAAAGGCGTACTAGGTGTTTGCTGGGGGACAGGGCATTGCAGTCAGCAGAAAAGGCTCAAGGGTGACAGTCACTGGGGTGCAGCCCCCAGACAGGAGCATTTAATACCATGCCCCTGGCTAGACCCCCAGAGAGACCCATATTCCAGGGCAAAGGACAGACACCCAGGGTGTGTCACTAACATCTCATCATGATTTACCCTCACAGTGAGCTTTCCCTCAAGATTGCCCTCACCTTGAGATCCAAGTGGGTGTCCCCAGTCTGACACCAAAAACACTGAGGCCACTGGGAGGCCAAAGTCCCTCAGATTGCTCTGACACCCTGGTCTCCTGCCTCCTCAGAGAATTCTCAGCTAATGACAGCCAAAAACTCACGCACTGGATTTTCCTTTGATATATCTCTCCTTTTTTCCTTTCTGTCTATTGAGGCATATATTTTTATTTATAAATACCTTGTAATTATTGACAGAAAACTTATAAGAGAAAGAAAAATCATTCCCCTTACTGCCTGGTCCAGATTTCCTTCCACTCCCTGTTCTAGTGTTGTTTTCTCAGCAGTGTTTTCCAATGTCTCTTGCTAACACTGATCGCTCAGGCTGAGGGGAAGATACTGATAGGATGGGTAGTGGGGAGAGGAGAGTGTTCTGGATCTAAGCACTCACTTTGAGAATCTGTATAGAGGGGACAGAGGACACGGGGAGCAGCTGGGTTCCCTGGTCCTAGAGAGGAAGGGGTCCAGTCCCACCTCCTCACCTGACAGGCTCTGTTTCTTCCCCTAGCTGTCTGAGTGGTGGCTCAAGACAGCCTACCTCCAGTACCGCCAGCCTGTGGTCATCTACTCCAGCCCAGGGGTGATGTTGCCCAAGCAGGACTTTGTGGATCTGCAGGGTCAACTCCGGTAAGTGGCTGGGGCTGGGCAGCCCAGAGGTAACCAGAGGCAGGGCTCTGACTATTTCCAAGGCCCTTAAGTCCATTTCTCCCCAGAGATTGGAGGGGTCCCAGTGCCCTTGATGTCTCATCCCTACAAACAGCCTTATGAAGTATCATCCCTACTTTACAGATAGGGAAACTGAGGCTCAGAGCAGTGGAGGGAGCTGCCCAAGATCACCATTCAGGATTGGCTGATCCTGGATAGGAAGCAGGGTCTTTCCAGCTCTAAAACTTCTTAACTGTTATCCATCAGACTGCAGACCCTTTCTTCACCCAAACCTGAGGCTTCCCCACCATCTCAATTTTAGCACTGCTCCTTGCCACACTGCTCAGCTGGCCACAAGGTGACCTTTGTACACAGTCCCCTTTGCCACATTCGGCCATGTCACCTGCCGTGGCCTTTATTCCAGTCTTACCAGAGATAAAAATACCAGTGACAGGGAGCTCCTGCCCAAGGAGCAGCCACTTGCTGCCACCACCTGCTTCTCTTAAAGGGACCAGGACACCTTGGGAAGGGCTGGGGTTCTGGGCTAGGAACTCAAGCCAGTGGTGCCCATGCTGGGGGCCAGGTTGGGACTGGTAGGAAGGAAGGCCAGGTTGAGAGAGATGGCCTAGGGACACCTCAAGCCACTGCCCCACCTTCACCACCCCAAGGGTCCCTTGTCCCTCTATAACTGATGCTTCAGAGCAGAGTGATGTCCCCTCCAGACTCCAGGCTGTGGCTCAGGAACTCAGGCCCTTTGCAGGTGGAACCAGCCACACGCACACCAGTGTGGACTAGCACCTACATCCTGTCAGGCCCTTGGCCTGGCATCCAGCATTTCCCTGAGTTCTCCTGACAGCCGCCAGCCCTCTAGAGATTATGAGGAAGCAGGCGCAGAAAGCCAACCTGGTCTCCCAGCCCCTCCCCGGAGCACTAAGGGCAATCTGTGAGCAGTGGAGAAGGACTAGGACTGGGCCTGCCCCTCACACAGCAGATGTCCCTGGCCCAGGGGTCCCCTCAGGGTGTATACACAGCTTGTAATCTCTAATTGATCTTTTCAGATTTGCTGCCAAACTGATTGAGGGAGTGTTGGATTTCAAAGTCATGATTGACAAGTGAGCAGCCCCACCTACCCCGCCCCTGCCTAGGCCTGCCTAATTACCACAGCCACCCTGACCCTGAGCCCTGTCTGAGCTCTGTCACTTTCACTTCCTGTTTGCTCAGCCTCTGTCATTTGGGAGACCAAGTGCTGGGGAATGTCCTTTGCCCTGGCTGCTGGGGCCTTCTGGTAATCCTGTCCCATCCCATCCAAAGTAGATACTGTGACCAGGCATGGTGGCTTATGCCCGTATACTCTGGGAGGCCAAGGCTGGAACAGCGCTTGAGTCCTGGTGTTTGAGACCAGCCTGGATAACATAGCAAGACTCCATCGCTTAAAAAAAAATTTTTTTTTTATTTTAATTAGCCAGTTGTGGTGGCTCACACCTGTAGTCCAAGCTAGTTGGGGCAAGCTGAGGCAGGATAATCCCTTAAGCCCAGAAGTTTGAGGCTGCAATGAACTATGATTGCACCACTGTACTGCAGCCAGGGTGACAAAGTGAGACCCTGTCTCTTTAAAAAAAAAAAAAGAAGACCCAGGAGGTTGACTCACTGGTCCTCCTCAGCTTAGTGGGGATAAGGAAGAAGGTGGCTTGCAGGCAGGGCTCACCCAGCCTTGCTGGGCCCCTTGCTCGTGTTGAAGGAGTAGCAGGGACACTGATCGTGAGTCCCCACTTGGCCTGGCCCTGCTCCCACCAGAGGCTTGCAAGTCCCTGCATGCCCTGTGCTCCTCCCCACTTATGTGCTCAGCAGCCTCTCAGTGTCCCTCTGTTCCCACAGTGAGACTCTGCCTGTGGAGTACCTGGGGGGGAAGCCCCTGTGCATGAATCAGTACTATCAGATCCTGTCCTCCTGCCGCATCCCGGGCCCTAAGCAGGATTCTGTCAGCAACTTCAGCAGGACTAAGAAACCACCCTCACATATCACCGTGGTGCACAACTACCAGGTGGGCGGCCCCTGCTCACAGCTGCAAACCCCCACCCTGCTGCCAAGGAGGTAGGGGCAGGCTGGACACCACCAACACACATGCCCTTGTGCCTCAGGAATGCCCAGTAGGGAGGCCAGGAGAGGCAGTGGCCTGCCCAGCACAGGAGGGCAATCCAACACCTCCTCCCGTCTCACACTTGGCCTGACCCACGTTCTCAGCTGGGCCTAGAGCAGCAGTAAGGGGCCAGGGTGCAGGGAGGCTGCTCTTGACCCGTGACCCCACCCAGCCCCCTTCTCTCCCTTGCTGTGCCCCAATAGTTTTTTGAGTTGGATGTGTACCACAGCGATGGGACGCCCCTCACCTCCGACCAGATTTTCGTGCAGCTGGAGAAGATCTGGAATTCGTCACTGCAGACCAACAAGGAGCCTGTGGGCATCCTCACCTCCAACCACCGCAACTCGTGGGCCAAGGCATATAACACCCTCATCAAAGGTGCTTCCCTGCGGGGTCCTGGGCTATGGCCTCTTCCCAGGCCTAAGCAGCCACGTGTCCCTAGAGCCTCTCAGCTCAGAGAGGCATTAGCCGTCTTGTTTTGTGGTTGAGGAGCCAAGGCCTAGTTTGATTAGGATAGTTTCTCTCGGTTAAGTAGCAAGTTGGGCTTAGATTCCAAGTTCTCTAGCTAAGGAGTCTCCACTCCTCGGTGAGTTTCCCGGACCGCCAAAGCCTATATTGGTTAGGCATTGTCCCCAGAGTTGGCACCAGGTCCCTGTGTAACCCCTGGCTTCCGATTCCCCTTGTCTAAAGTGGTGGGTGTTGGGACCACTGTGAGGCTGCAGGTCCCCTGGAGGCCTCCTGAGGTGGGGGGCTCCCCATCCTCCAAGGGACGCAGATAGACCAGAAGAGCCTAAGGCAGGAAGCCACAGAAGGTGACCACCTTCCCCAAGCCCTGAGACTCACCCCCATCTTGCACCCCACCCCATACCCCCCATTCCACCTGAAGACAAGGTGAACCGAGAGTCAGTGAGCTCCATCCAGAAAAGCATCTTCACTGTGTGCCTGGATGCACCCATGCCCAGGGTGTCCGAGGATGTGTACCGCAGCCACGTGGCTGGCCAGATGCTACATGGGGGCGGCAGCAAGCTCAACAGTGGCAACCGCTGGTTCGACAAGACGCTGCAGGTGAGGGCCCAGCAGACTCCCACGCCAGATATACACCTAAAAATGGTCCTTTGTAGCCCTAGGACTTCCTGCCCTTCTGGGGCCAGCGTCCCTGGCCTCCCAGGTTGTAAAGCAGGAGGGAAGCCAGTAGGCTGGACGCCACCGTAATTACCAGGCACCCAGCCTGAACCTGTCATTACCACCCTGCCCAGTGGCCCGGAAACTGCCATCACCCCCAACACATTCCCTCTGCACGTCATAGAGAGCCCAAGATCCAAGGTCAGGCAGAGCGATGCAGACTTGACACAACATTCCCTCTCTGTACCTGGGAAATGAGGTGTCGTTAGACCTCTCCAGTAGGGTAGTTCCAAGTTGTGCACAGCAACTGATGTGCCACGGGCCAGCAGCCCAGGGCCCAAGGTAAGTGTTAGCTATTATTATTTTTATTTATTTATTTTTTTAGAGACAGAGTCTCACTTTGTCACCCTCAGTAGAGTGCTGTGGCATCACAGCTCACAGCAACTTCCGGCTCTTGGGCTTAGGTGATTCTCTTTCCTCAGCCTCCCGAGTAGCTGGGACTACAGATGCCTGCCACAACGCCCAGCTATTTTTTTTTTTTGGTTGCAGTTTGGCTGGGGCCAGCTTTGAACCCGCCACCCTCGGTATATGGGACCAGTCCACTGAGCCACAGGCGCCGCCCCGCGTTAGCTATCATTAATCCCAGTAATAAGTTAGCATGACCCACCAAGATGGATTCAGAGAGGCCCTTCCCATGAGACCCAACCAGAGAGTGGCTGGGTCAGGAGCTGCCTCCAGGGACCAGTGGCTGACAGAGTCCTCCACCTTCTGCAGTTCATCGTGGGAGAAGATGGCTCCTGTGGGCTCGTGTATGAGCACGCAGCAGCAGAGGGACCCCCCATCGTCAGCCTTGTGGACCATGTGATCGAGTTCACGTGAGCATTGTTACACCCCCCCACCCACCTACTCAGCTCCTGGTGACAGGTGACACTTAGGTGACAGACCTGGCTTGTCTCCTTTGTGCCTAGGAATCTGTTTCTTCAAAGGAAGCCAGCAGGGCAGCACCTGTGGCTCAAAGGAGTAGGGGGCCAGCCCCATATGCCGGAGGTGGAGGGTTCAAACCCAGCCCCGGCCAAAAAAAAAAAAAAAA
>CAUYRH010169251.1:0-33639 GCA_963574655.1 Perodicticus potto
TTTTTTTTGAGGCAGAGCCTCAAGCTGTCACCCTGGATAGAGTGCTGTGGCATCACAGCTCACAGCAACCTCCAATTCCTGGGCTCAAGCGAGTCTCTTGCCTCTGCCTCCCAAGTAGCTGGGACTACAGGCACCCGCCACAATGCCCCGCCATTTTTGGTTGCAGCCGTCATTGCTGTTTGGCAGGTCTGGGCTGGATTCAAACCCGCCAGCTCAGGTGTACGTGGCTGGCGCCTTAGCCCATTGAGCCACAGGCGCCGAGCCTGGTGTTTGTTTTTTAAGTGTCCGGCCTTAGAGCAGTTGTTCAGCCTCAGGGGTCTGATGCAGGACCTACACATAGCGGTGACTGAGCAACACTGTCAAATGCCACTTCCTGAACTGAGCCCATGAGTCAGGTGCTAGATGCGTGCGCAGCTTAGTCACTCACTTGGCCTTCAACATGAGCATTTTTCTTTAACACCATCAGTCCCACCTCTTAGGATGAGTTAATTAGTCACATTCACTCCATTTTAATGCACTCTTTAACAAATTGCATATTTGAACAGATTCAACATTTAACCTTGCCCTTTTACATCACGTCTGTAAGTCACTCTTGTCAGGGGCCCATCTTGGTAGGCACACATGCCCGGGTATCTGTTTGCTCATCTGTTCTCTGCTAGTGTTCCTGTGATTTAGCTACAGAGCCGGTCTGCAAATTTCACTCTCCCCATAGCTGGAAGGTGCAGAGTATACGTAGCTCTTTTATGATTTCTATAACTAATTTGTTTTTCCTACTACTGGTTCCCTGAGAACAAACAAATGGAAACAATTCACAACTGACTTTAATATGCTGGTTAAAAGGTAATCCGATTTGCAACTTAAAAGCATATTCAAGCCAATCCTTTAGGGGGAAGAAACAAAAACAAGCATTGTTTTTCTCATCATTTATTTGTCAGTCTTCTGCTTAGCCTTTAGCTTTATTTCAAGAAGTCGTCTGAGTATGTGGAAAGAATGGTGAGATGTACAAAATCTCATAGTGGAAACAAATTCATGGTCCTTGCCATGACTTTTTTTTTTTTTTTTTTGAGACAGAGTCTCACTACGTTACCCCTCAGTAGAGTGCTGTGGCGTCATAGCTCACAGCAACCTCCAACTCTCGGGCTTATGTGATTCTCTTGCCTCAGTTTCTGTAGTAGCTGGGGCTACAGGTGCCAGACAGAACATCCGGCTATTTTCTTGTCGCAGTTGTCATTGTTTAGCTGGCCCCAGGCAGGTTTGAACCTGCCAGCCTCAGGGCATGTGGCTGGAGCCATAACCATTGTGCTGCTGGCGCCAAGCCACCATGCTATTCTTTTGAAAGTTTACTAGAACTTTAAATCTCCAAGTCTTGGGTGGTCAAACAAAGAATTGAAAGACACACTTCCTATGCCTAGGTCAATTTCATGTGAATTTCCTAGGCCTCAATTCCATGAATGGACTGTGTCCATTCATTGATATATTCACTCACTTTGCCCCAGAAGGGACTGTGTTCATTCATTGATACATTCATTCACCTTGCCCCCCCCGGAAGGGACTGTGTTCATTCATGTCCTGGCCAAGGAACCCATACACCTATATGTACCCCGAGACTAAAAGCCTAAAGGGGGAGATGGGGAAAGACCGGGAGAGAAACGGAGAGAGCTTTTCTCTCCCCACTTGAGTTCTCTCTCTCTACCAGCAGCTTTAGTGTTTTCTGTATTCTTTTCTGTAAATAAATTCTGCCTTACAACTGGGGAAAAAAAAAGAAAAAGAAAATGCCATGAAGGCTATGTTAAACAGTTTGATGAAAACATTTCAGATTGTATATGAAACCAGCACATTGTATCCCTTGATTGCACTAATGTACGCAGCTGTGATTTAAAAAAAAAAAGAGTGGATTTCATGAAAAAAATAATGGCTCATTCCTATCTGAACTTAAAATTTCAAACACTTGCCAATGAAGAGCAAACAGTATAGCCTGGAGTCAGAGATTTTAGACTTTTTCCAAGTTTTTATTTATTTTTTTTAATAAAATTTCCACAGAGACTCAAAGTCCCCAAGGCAGGTGTTCTTTTCCAATCCCAAGAATAAGAAATGTCTGAGAAAATCTCTTTCATAATTCCTCTGAGAACACACAAAGAAAAATTGCTAAGCTTCCACTCCAAATGTGAGGAATTTGGATTGAGTTTAAAGAGCAGCTTGTGCAAAATGTCACAGCTCCTGTTCTCTTACGCTGAGATGGCGGGTACTGATGTCATAGAAAGGATGGTTTTAGGACACTCTCTAAGTGTAGGCTGTGATGTAGCCGACCAACTGCAAAGTTACCCTGTTGGTTGGAAAAGAAAATCAGGCACTATCTTTTGCACATTTAATGGGACAAAGGGAACGAGACAATTACTTACATAAGTCACACTAACTAATAATATTAATACTTCCTGTATTGGTCTTAAAGATCCAGTAAATCAAATAAAGTTCTATGTTCTGATTACTTGGGAAGCATCTCCATTTCCCACTTCACTTTGCATCTGTCCTATCCTAGAGACCTCTGACAGGCTAATCTGCACACGTGTATGTGCCTTACCTCAAGCTGGAAAGTCACGTGCCTTCTTGAAGGTTAGCTTCAAATGTTGTCAGCATACAACGTACCTTCTAGAGTGTTCCTTCAGCTGTGGTCTCATGTAACGACCAGCATTCTTCATCTAAATACTACTTGCTTATCTTCTCTGGGTGGATAAAGGTCCCTTTGTAAACAGCTATGTTCTTACTTTCACAGCCCGTGGTTTCATCTTGCATAACTTGCATTACTACTCTGAGGTTTCCTCTTAATCCCTGTCTAACCAGGTAAGGGTTTCTCAGTCCAGGTAAAATAAATCTGCTCATGGGTCACAAGGAAGAAAATAAAGCAAGGTTACGGTTTATAGCTGTATGGACATATCATCCCTTTTCACACAGAATTTAGAGAATACTGTGAAATCCATACATTCCAGTAATAAAATCAGATGTAGTACAATTGAATGTAGCAATGAGGTCGTGGATTTTATCCAACGCAGTTCTACAGCTTTTTGGCATCACTAGCTCACATATCAATTAACTCAGAGGTGGACAGAAGTCAAGAGGGCCTAGAGATCGTGGATGGGAAAAATGATACATCTGTAGTTTCATTAACCTCAAACCGAAATTTAGTATTTCCTTCAATTAAAATGTAGGCCACAAACCACAGTACCTGCGATACTACTGCCAAGAGAAATCACAGGTATTTTCACATCACATGAAAGTTGTTGTGGACATTGTGAAATATCTATTACACTCACCACTACTTAAAGACTATGGTAGTTATCTTACCTGCTGCTGGTATGTATTATTTAATAACATATTATTAACAAAACATATATCCCAATTTTTAAAAATTTGGTTAATGTATTTCAATAAAAGTGGTTTCTTTTGTAACCCTGCATACTTGCTTTTATGCATTTAAAAACATCATTCTGAGAAACGTCTATAGGTTTCACCAGGCTGCCAAAGAGATCCATGGCACCAAAAAGGTTAAAAATCCCTGAAACTACACACAAAGCTTTTAATAATGCAACAGCCAGGTTCCTAGAGTAAAATCATTCCTTGCCAGCATCTTTTGAAGCAGAAACAAACTTGACCTTGAAAGCAACATAGCCTCACTGCTGTGAATAGATGGTTCTGATGAGAATCATCTTTTTTTCTTATTTTGCCATATGAAAAGACCTGCAGATTCTAGAGCATCTCCATTTTCACAGCATAGGCTGACTTCTTCTAATGATAAACTTTATCATGGACATTTTGACGTCAACCCTAAACTGTTCTCTTGTATTTCATACCGGTGAAATCCAGCAGGGTGTTAAATAAAATCGTTTTATGACTTTAATTTAAAACATCATAGAGAGAATACCTAAAAAATATTTGCTACCTGAAAAAACATTATAGTTAATTCCAAATTTTGAGTGAAAAAAGTAAACATCAAAATGTTCTCTATCGAAGATCATGCTTTTAAATGACAGCACTACTGGCCCCATCTGTACTCAACTAAAATGTTATATATCCATTAACACATCTCTATGGGTGTTTAGAATATGGTCTCTGGGTTATTAGAATTCTGAGATCAATTAAATGATGACAAGATGTCCAATAGATATGCCTTGAATGTAAGCATGTTAGACTTTTAGAAAATCCTCCATGGAGGCTCTGACCAAAAATAGACATATCACATGCCCGTAACATAAATGAATATTTACTCTCTGAAAGCTACTGAGGAATTATTGGTATACCCACAATTACTCACTTACCACTACAGCTAAATACTGCTCAAAATTTTCACCTCCAATAGTAAAATAAAGGCTAATGACTAGAATTCTGAAACTAACAAAGAACATAAAAATTAAAAACAATATCTTCTCGTATTAAATTAATTAAATTATTATGCATTAATTATTAAATTAATACATAATTATTAAATTATGTATTAATTAAAAACAATATCTTCTCATATTAAATTAATTCACATACTATAAATATATAGTCTTCATACATATAGTCAAACCAGTTTTTTCTACTTCTTAAAATACCAGCAGTTCTCCAAAATGTGTCTATTTTTTCCTGTGAAATTTCTAAGACTTAGAAACATGCTTATAAATCCAGACTTTGACTAACTTCTGTACCAGGGGTTTTCTTTGAATTACAAGCTACAAAGCACTCTAACTTGCGTGTCATGAAAGAAAATCCAAAATTCCTAAACTTGGGAATCTATAACAATAAAAATAAAATAATTTGTACAATATGGTGTCATTAGAGTAGAGATAAAAGTCCTTAATTACAGTTAGTCAAATTATTAATTGAAGACCTGGAGCAAATTTGGTGACTATATCTGTGTTGGAGCTAAGGTAGAGTTTATATCAATGATTCATTTAATTTTAGGACTACTGTTTTCTTGTCTAGGTAATTATTTCAGTTTTCAAAAATAAAAACAGCTTACATGACTCCTTAATAAAGAGCCGCCAATCCCTTTCTCCTCACAGCTGAATTTTCAGGGGAGGACGCTGAAACTGTATACTTTGCTCTCAGAACCAAAAAGCAACTGTATGCACACAAGCAAAAGCTCCCACCACAACTTCCTTGGCATATTTCAGAATATTTTTCTCTAAACAGGAAGCTGTTGACAGTTTTCTTGGTATTTTCATAATACTAAAGGTTATTGCAAGAACAATCCCAACTTCTGTTTCAAAGTATCATGTTCTTTCCTGCTGTTCCTATTCTTGCTAATTATGAACACCGCAACCGAGACAGAAACCAAATTCCAAACTATGTTAGGCTGATTCAGAATCAGGTAGCAATTATGAAAAAGAAAAGTTAGCAACATATTGCAAGGCTATGCCGGAGTTTTTTAACTCAAAACAATACTGAAGGGAGCATTCCTGGAATTCAAGAGAGAACATTTGGCTCAAGCTGCAAAATCCGTATCTCTAAATAATGCTATGTTAGCAAGTGGTGAGCAAGAAAGGCGATTATATTTTAACCTACTTCACAGACCATTAATCCAAATTTAACCAAATTCCAGAGACTCTGCAAGAAACTCATGACTAGAAGCTGCTTCACAATTTACCCCGGTACAACAATAATTGCTCATGGAAACCTTGCAGGAGGGGAGAACCACAATGAGCTATAAATCCATCTTAACTATTATGGATAAAGCAAACTAATTACCTCACACAGAAGAAGTGCAAGATTTAACAGTCCATGCTCTGCAGATCCTGAGAAACAGCAGCCGCAGCAGCAGCAACGTCCAGCATCCACCAGATTCTCACAAGCTTTTGACTGTGTGGACTCAGCCACAGACTCTGCCTCTAGCTGACGTCAAAGTCCCTGTCACATGGCCAGATGAAAGCCAAGAGATCATTGGTTGTCGTAGCAACCACAGACCGGCTCTGAAATTATTTCAATAGGTCATCTGTCACTGTAGGGTGTGTGTGTGTGTGTGTGTGTGCGCGCGCGCGCGACAGAGAGTACACACACAGCGTACAACCATCACGGACAGCTCCCCTGAAGCTGTGACTCAGGCATGCCTACAACTTTCCTCTTTAAGGCTTCACTGTCTTTTCTTTATAGTTACTTGCAGGAAATTCATGCCACTCTGAAGTTCCCACTGGGCTCGCTATCACCAGCATGAAGCATGTGTGTCTCTCTCTGTCAAACAAAAGGAAAGAAACTGGAAAACTCTGGAGGGAGTTTTCTTTGCAAATTAAATATGTTGCTAAGCAGAAGTTCAAGGGGAATTAGAAGAAAAGATATTTTAAAAACCATGTAAGAATCCACAGTGAGACCAGGTTAGTGGTGGAGAGAAATTAACAAACACCAAGTGGGTGGTGGCTCAGCGGCAGATGAGAGAGTCTAAGGATCCTGACACCACGTAGGATGTGGCAGTCAGGTCAGATGAATTCAGCAGTCCTGCACTGTAAATGTCTATGCAAAAACAATGACCAAGAGAGTTTCATAATGGCACTACTTTAAAATAACTCAAGAGTAAGCTGAAAACTTCACTTTGGGGCCATACTGGTGCCAAAACCTTCTCTCCCAAAACCTCTCATCCAGACCATGAGCAAAGAGGACCACTGTCCACAAACATCAAGTCCACTGAAGTCCGAGAGACGCAGAATAAAAGGGCAGTCCCATGCGTATTCTAACTTTAGCTTCATTTCCTCCGCTTCCTTAGCTTACCTTGAACTCTGCACACATGCTTACTTCCTATTTAATTCTCCTCTTAATTAATGGGAAGCCAATTAAACAAAATGAGATGAACCCACAGGAGGGTACTCCGAAAAAGACATTGGAAAATGTGTGTCCATTCAAAGAACAAAGAAATTACAAGGCAGGGGAGAAGAGACTGCCCTCAAAACCCTAAGGACCTTTACACGCCAGGATTATCAGGACTTCTATTCTAGTTTCTTAAAAAAAAAAAGAGTAGCTATGCAGTGCTAAAATGTAAATGGAATCTCAGCCAGCTGGGCAGACTACATTTGTGTCACTGTAAAAGAATGGAATTTCTTCAGTAGAGGCAGAAGTTGTTTCTTTAATAATAAAATTAATGTCCCAACTGCTTGGCCATAACATCTTTCTATTCCATCTTTCACTTCACCTTCTTTACTTCTATCCCAACCATAATTGGGAGAAAAGATAGATTTTTATTTGAGAAGTTATTTTCCTGATGCTATTAGCTGTAGCAATGCAAAAATAAAATCAAACTATAAAGAACTTTGCCCCTTTAATTGCAGATTAATAACATTTTGGAACTTAGTCATTTGAATGAAAACAATTGAATCCAATGTCTATCCAAATGGGTCAGGATGTCTCACAAAGGGCTGATTTCAACAAAGCCATAATTCACAAATTTGTAATGTGTTCCAATTATAGTTCTGGTTTTCTGTTCAGAAATGCACCCTGGTAAGGAGGAAATGGGTAGAGGTAGAGAAACATATACTTCTAGATTTCCAGGGCCCCAAGTTCTCTGACCTGCCTGATTTATCATCTGACTCCAAACCCCAAAGTGTCTGATTAGCTCTTTTTCCTTTTCATGTAGCTTGGGCATCCAATGCAATAAAACTGCAGTGGCACACTCTGTCAGTAGGCGATCTCTTCTGAAACAGGAAGTTCTTAGTTATAAAAATCCCTAAAATCAGGACTTCAAACTGTTAATTTGAAAATTAGCAAAATCTAACACATTTTTACTTTGAATGTTCTAGCATTTTAAGACTAAGTATACTTTACTATATACTCACTTAGGTTTAAATTCATTATAAATTAAAATAATCAGTGACCTGATCTTCAAAATGAAAAGTGAGTGCAGGGAGCCCTTGTCTATAACATGCTTCCAACCTGGCCTCACTTGTTTCCCTTTGCAATCTACCTACCATTAGAGATTCCTCTTAAAGCTAAGGAAGCTGCTAGTCTCTCTTGCAGAGTTCAAAGCATGACACTGATCTCCTTGGAACTCAGGTTTCTAGAACTATGGCTAATTAATCCAAATGGAGTCAAAACTATCACAGGACCTACACGTGGAAGCCTTCTCCAATCACAGCATGCCATAGTCAAGAGAATACGTACGTGTCATTTTATTTTCTAGTCGACGTGTCATGTTTTAAGGTGAAAATGATTCACTGAATTTAAAAATACCCATTCAAAAATAGTTCTGCACCTTATTTTTCACTTGCTATATGAATGTCAAGACTGCTTATTATTAATTTGACCACTTTCCAAAAATAACTGGCAAATGCCAATAAACAAGCAGTCTGAATTGGATTTGTACAGCTGAACATACAGGAGATTTGGGCATGAACAGACAATTCTATTCAGCCCCTTTCTTCAATGTTTCTAGGTAGAGACGCTGCTGTCTCTTCTTTCTTAACATTAGCGGGCAGGCCACAGAAAAATTATTTGGAGCTACTGATTCAAATCTCATTTCTTTTATATTGGGACCTTGAGCTATCTGCCTAATTCCTCTGAGCCACAGTGCCTCCACCCGAAGGTTGTTGGGACAATTATAATGAAACTATATTATAAAATTCTGACACGCTGCTACAGAGTAGATGGCTCAGTGTATGTGTTATTTCTTGTTTATCTGTCTGACTTTGATAAGCCTATGAAGACCTTCAGGGAAAGGATGAAATCTTATTCATCTCTGCCACACCATGGTTAGCACACAGCCCAGAATATAATGAGGACATAATAAATACTGAATGGCTCACTACTGGGAATAAATGTTGAAAAGTAAAAAGAAATGGTTCCTTTGTCTTCCTACTAACAGGGGATGTCTTCCCCCTATCAACCTCCACAAAAAGCAAAGGACGAAAAAATAAAAGACAAAAATGTTCACTTACCACAAAATTTTCTAGCAATTGGTGGGTTCAAATAAATTTACCAGGTAATCAGACTTATCCCTACTAAATCATAAATATTTATTATGAATATATATAAGTTATATGCTGATATATTTTATGGCTATTGCTGTTGATGTTGGAAAATATTTTGTATTAACTGACATTGAGTATTTTCTATATGTAGAGAATTGTTCTAAGTGCTGTACATATATTAGATCATTTACAATAATAACCCTATAAGGCAGGTACTTTTCTTTTTCACGTTTCACAACTAAAGAAAATACAGCATAGAGAAATTAAGAAACTTGCCTACCTAGTACATGGCAAGCCCAGGAAGATTAGCTCCATAAATTCATGGAAATAATTTACAGTGGACATGTTTTTAGAAATATTTGAATTATTTCTTATATTTATTCTACACTTTAGGATTGTTTTTATTTTAATTTCTTGTAAGGGGAGAAGGCCAAATTTTCTTTCTGCAGCTTGAAATTCTTAACATTTTAATCTAGCTTTGGCCTAAGGAGTAACATGGAAAAAGAAACTAATCAGGAAAATTTGAATCAAGGAAAAGGAGCAAAGTAAAATCGTAAAAATATCCTGAAGAAAACTATGCTCAAGTTATTATAGTTTTATCTGAAGCATATTTAGATTGTACAGGCTTGGTTAAGTTCTGTTTCCCACTGTGATGTAGTAGTGTGTACGCAGATCAATATACTCACTGATAAAATAATAACTAGATTTCTTTTAATGGCTGGAAGCCATCAAAGAGTAGCAAAGGCAACAATAAGCAAGAGAAATTTATTTCTCATAGTTCTGGAGGATGCAAAATTCAAGATCAAGTCTCCAGCAAATTCAGTGTCTGCTGAGGACCCACTTCTGGGTTCATAGATGGCACCTTCTAGCTGTGTCCTCATGTGGTAGAAGGAGCAAGGCAGCAATTTGGAACCTCTTTTTATAGGGGCATTAATCTCGTTCATGATGGTTGTCCCCCCATTATATCATCACCTCCCAAAGTCCCCCACCTGGCAATACTATCATTGTAGGGGTTGGGGTTTCAATGTATGCATTTTGGAGAGACACAGACATTTAGTTCATAGCACTGAGATAATTCCAACATTCTTTGCATTGCCCACTGCTTTTCTCCTTAAATTACTGGCGGATTCTTACGTGGTGTGGAGTTTCTACCCTTCTTAAGAGATTGTAGAGGCACAACTTGGAGTACAAATCTTTAAATGCATCCATGACACAGGGGACTGAAATTCAGGTTCAAAAAAATCACAAAGAATAAGTCCCAAAATTTTGTAATGTTTTCCCCTTGAAGCATTTGCTATGGAGGCATAAGACAAGAGGACAAAAAGTGAAGCATAAAAATTCAGCAAAAAGTCTAAAAACATAAAGGCAGAATTCAACTGTCTTACAATACTTGGTAGACAAAAATTATAGCTTGAGATTCTTCAGGGAATTAAAGCCTGGTAAATACCCAAAGTTCTCAAATCTCAAAACTGAAAGATTAAGTCTTTGAAGTAATAGATGAGCCCTCACAAAATCCAGGATCCATCCTAGAATCCTAGAATAATTATAATCCCTAATTGGATCAAGTTAATTTGTCCCTATTCCTTTTTTTTTTTTTTGAGACAGAATCTCACTCTGTTGCCCCGGGTAGAGTGCCATGGTGGCATCATAGCTCATGGCTAACCTCAAACTCTTGAGCTGAAGTGATCCTCATGCCTTAGCCTCCCGAGTAACTGGGACTACAAGTGCCCACCACCCTCCACAATTCCCAATGGTTTTTCTGTTTTGATAGAGATGGGGTCTTGCTCTTGCTCAGGTTGGTCTCGAACTCCTGAAGTCAAGCAATCCACCCACCTCAGCCTCCCAGAGTTCTGGGATTACAGGCATGAGCCACCACACCTGGCCTAATTTGCCTCTGTTCTAACTACCTTATAGAGAAAATTAACCCTCTATAAAGGAATATTACATCTTCCAGAACCTTTAAAAATTTTCAGACACTATATATAATTTTTCATACACTATATATATAGTGTATAATTTCATACACTATATTCAATCTTAAGTCACTAAACATGCCATGAAATAGCTGTAATTGACCAAAATCTATAAAGAACAAATAAGCAATAACAACAGACCCCTGATTATTCATCAGACAGAGTCTTTACAATATCAGTAACTATAATTAATATTTTCAAGGAAAGAGAAGATGGAGAGTTCTACACACAAAAATGAAATCTATAAAAAAGGAACATTAAAATTAAAGAACTGATAAATCAGTGGTTCTCAACCTTCCTAATGCCACGACCTTTTAATACAGTTCCTGTAGGTTGCGACCCACAGGTTAAGAACCGCTATGATAAATATTACCAAAAGTAAGAACACAACAGACAGGTTCAAGAGCAGAGAAGATACATCAAAACAAAAAATAAGTTAGATGAAAGATAGATTAGCAGACAATATCTAGATTGAAACATGATAAAAAGAAAAGAGAATACATTAAAAATGTAAGAGACATTGAGAACATGATGAAAAGATTAATATGTTTTGGAAAGAAGAGAGAAAAGGAGAGAGAATAGGGCAGAAAGATTATTTAAAGAAAAGTGACTGACAAGTTTTCAAAACTTATAAAAGACACAAAATAACAGATTTATTAATTCCCATATATCCCAAACAGGATAACTACACAGAAAATCACATGCAGACACATCATGGCCAACCTTCTAAGACTTAAAGACAAAGCCAAAACCTTAAAAACAGCAAGAAAAAAACATTATGTTAACTTTAACGGGGCAAGAAAAGATTTTTTCAATAGATACTATTAAATCCAGAAGAAAAATGGAATAATAAAGTTTGAAATGTTGAAAGAAAGTGAAGCTTTTGAATCCTATAAACAGAGAAAACGTCTTTAAAAAATGAAGGTGGAGTGGCTTCTGTTCTCAGGAAGAATACAGACTTCCACACCCCACTCTCAATAACTAATGGGACAACTAGGCAGAAAATGAGCAAGGAGACAGAAGAACTCAATAACACTATCAACTAACAGGCTCTCATGGACAAGCAGCCAGAGAATAATCACAACTTATCTGTAGGGGAAAACAACTTGAACGTCAGCAATTTTTTCATCAGAAACCAAAGAACCCATAAGAAGTGACACATTTTTTCAACTACTGAAAGAAAATAACTGTCAATTCTACACCCAGAAAAATATTCCTCAGGAATGAAGATAAAATCAAGATATTCTCGGCTAAAGAAAAACTAAAAGAATGTGCTTCTAGCTGACCTACCATAGAAGAATAGCTAAAAGAGATTCTTCAAACAGAATTTTAAAAACATAAAGAATTTCTTAGAACATCATGATGGAAGATAGAACATGGTAAGCAAAACTGTAAGTAAGCATAAGACTTTCTGTCTACTCCTAAGTTTTGTTAATTATGTTTGACATTTGAAGCAAAAATTATAACCCTGCCTAATGTTATTCTAAGTGTATATAAAGGGAATATTTAAGAAAATGACATTATAAAAAGTGGTAGGACAAAAGGACCTAAATGGAGGTAAATTTTCTAAAATGATAACAGCAGTACTTTGTGATGTTATTAACATGTGTGTACAATTTAATATGCAGAGCAAGCAATGAAAAGGCTGTATTAAGAGATATACTCAAAAATACTAGAGAAATAAAAATGAATTCTAAAAAAAGTTCACTAACCCACAGAAAGATAGGAAAACAAACTACAGAAAGGAAAATCAGAATAAACAGCAAACAAAAAATAAAATAGCATAATTAAGTCCTATAATATCAATAAACACATTAAATGTAAATTATCTAAATATATTACTTAAAAGATAGAGATTGGTAAATTTAAAAAACATGATCCAGCAATATGTTGTCTCTAAGAAATTCACTTCAAATGTAATTATAGATAGAGGTTGAAAGTTTTACTTTCAAAGGGTGGGAAAAAATACATTAAAGTATCTCAAGAATGGAAGAAAAAGTATCCAATGTACTCAGCTCTACTATGAAACCAATATATAATCACCCATACTTCCATATGAAAGCTATAACTTAACCATAGCCCAAGATGAAGGGAGAAGGGAGGGAGGGGGAAGGATAGGTGGAGGGAGAGTAATTGGTGGGACCACACCTATGGTGCATTTTATAAGGGTACATGTCAAATCTATTAAGTGTAGAGTATAAATGCCTTTTTTTTTTTTCTTCAGAGACAGAGCCTCAAGCTGTCACCCTGGATAGAGTGCAGTGGCATCACAGCTCACAGCAACCTCCAATTCCTGAGCTCAAGTGAGTCTCCTGCCTCCGCCTCCCAAGTAGCTGGGACTGCAGGCACCCGCCATGATGCCCGGCCATTTTTTTTTTTTTTGGTTGCAGCTGTCATTGTTGTTTGGTGGGCCCAGGCTGGATTTGAACCCACCAACTCAGGTGTACGTGGCTGGCGCCTTAGCCTGTTGAGCCACAGGCACCGGGCCGAGTATAAATGCCTTAACACAATAATTAAGATCGTGCAGTGAAGGCACGATTAACTATTGACTATTAACTATTAACTAAGTTAACTATTGTTAACTAGTTTGTTGTATTTCAAATTGTATATAAAACCAGCACACTGCACCCCATAAATGCATTAATGTACACAACTATGATTTAATAATAAAATAAAGATAAAAACATTAATGAATGAGAAGTGGGAATGACTGCTAAGTATTAATAAAGTACACATCAGAAAAATTTAATTACCAGAGACAAAGAAGGATATTACATAATGATAAAAGGTTCAATCCAAGAAGACAGCAATTCTAAATGTGTATGCATCAAGGAACAAAAATGCAAAACAGTTGAAGCAAAAATGATAGAACTAAAAGGAGAAATAGGCAATTTCACATTTACAGTTGGAGACTTCCACACCCCACTCTCAATAACTAATGGGACAACTAGGCAGAAAATGAGCAAGGAGACAGAAGAACTCAATAACACTATCAACTAACAGGCTCTAATGGACATTTACAGAAAACTTCACCTTCACAGATACATATTCTTTCCAAGCATCCATGAAACATACACCAAGGAGATTAATCCTGAGCCATAAAGCTAACTTCAACAAACTGAAAAGAACTGCAATCATACTGAGAGTCATTTGACTACAATGTAATCAAATTGAAAATCAATTAACAGAAAAGATAATAGGAAAAATTTCCAAACACTTGAAAACTAAAAAGCATACTTCGAAAACAACCCATGGGTCAAATAGGAAGTCTTGGGGAAAATAAATTTTAAAAATTCCACTGAGTGAAAACAAAAATACTTTAGCTTAGCTAAAACAATACATTAAAAGAAATTTAAATCAATAATTTATGCTCCAATCTCAAGAAGAGAAAAATAAGTCAGACATAGGCAGAAGGAAGGAAATCACAAAGAACAAAACAGAAATCAGTGAAATTAAAAACAGAAAATAATGGACAAAACCAATGAAATCAAGAACTGGTTCCTTTTTAAAAAATCAAATTGACAAAAAAATCAAATTTGACAAAAATAAAATTGGAAAATTATCAAGAATAAGGAAAAGATTGACACATTATTACCAACACCACAAATGAAACATCACTATAGATTCTTCATTATCAAAAAGATACAAACAACTCTACACCCATGAACTTGACAATTTAGACAATATGAACCAATTTCTTGAAAAAAACTACCAGAACTCATGCAACAAGAAATTTGTAATTTTAATAGCTCTATAAATTATTAAGGAAATCGAATTTATCATTTTTAAACTACCCAAAAAGAAATCTCGAGATCTAGTTGATTTCACTGGAGAGTTCTAAAAAAAATTTAAAGAATTAGCTCAATTTTACACAGTCTCTTCCAGAAAATGGAAAAGGAGGGAACACCTTCAGTTTATTTTATGAAAATAGTATTACTTGGATGACAAAACCAAGCAAAGACAGTACCTAAAAAGAAAACTAAAGAATAATATCTCTCTTGAAAAGACAAATATTCTTAACAAAATATTAGAAAATATAGTCCAGCAAAATATATGTGAAGAAATATACACATAACCAAGTGGGGTTTATTGCACTGGGGAAGCTGGTTAACATTCAAAAATCAATCTATATATTTCATCATATTGACAAGTTAAAGAAGAAAAATTATATGATTGTATCAACTGGTGCAGAAAAAGCACTTGACAAAATTCAATACCTATTCATGATAAAATCTCACAAAAAAGAAGAATGAGAGGAATGCCCTTAACTTGATTAAAAAAAGCATCTACTCAATAAATGTTTTCTCCGGTAGCTCAGGAACAAGGCAAGGATAAGCACTCTCATCACTCTTATTCAAAGATGTGCTAGAAGTTCTAGCTATTTCAATAGGCAAGAAAAAGAAATTAAAGACATACAGATTTGAAAGGAAGAAATAAAACCACCTTTGTAGATGAAATAATTGTCTATATGGAAAATTTTAATGAATCCCCAAAACAAAAGACCTCTCACAACTTATAAAGGAGTTTAAAAAGTCACAGGATACAATATAAAAATAAAAATTAATTATATTTCTATATAGTAGTAATGAACACATGGAGACTGCATTTAAAAATGCACAGCATTTAGGCTGGGCACGGTGGCTCACGCCTCTAATCCCAACACTCTGGGAGGCTGAGGCCGGTGGATTACCTGAGCTCACAGGTTTGAGACTAGCCTGAGCAAGGTGAGACCCCGTCTCTAAAAATAGCCCGCCTTGTGGAGGGTCCCTGTAGTCCCGCTACAGGGCTAAGACAAGAGAATCACTTGAGCCCAAGAGTTTGAGCTTGATGTGAGCTATGAGACCACAGCATTCTACCAAGGGCGTGTCTACCAACTGTGACATAAAAAAAAAGAATACTGCCACTTATAATTACTATACATGCCATTTATGATTATTCAGAACTAAATAAAATACCAAATAAATCTAACAAAACATGTACAGGACTTATATGATGAAAACTATAAAATGCCAATGAAAGAAATCAAAGAAAATTCAAATAAATATATACATTATGTTCACAGATTAGAAGACTCAACATCATAAATATATATTAATCAACCCCTAGTTAATATACAAGATTAACACACTTCCAATCAAAATCTCGGCAAGATTTGTTTGTAAATATACACAAAAAAATTATTCTAAAATTTGTATGAAAAATAAAGGAAAAAATAGTTTAAATGATTTTGAAAAAAATTTTAAAAATGGAAAAATCACTCATTCTTATTTCCAAACATATTAGATGGCTACAATTATCAAGACTATGGGGTACCGGCATAGGGACAGTTACATAGATCAATGGACTAGATTAGAGAATCCACAAATAGCACCCCATGTAAGTATAAGAGGCAATTTTTGAAAAATGTATGAAGGCAATTTAACGTAAGAAAGCTATTCTTTTCAACATCTGGCATGGGAGCAACATCAAAATCATGATCTATTAAAAAATAATTGATAGAAGGAACAAGTACCCTGTTAAGAGGATGGAAAGACAATTTACAGGATAGTAGAGAAATATTTACAAAGTAAATTATCTGACAAAGGACTCATAACTAGGGTATGTAAAGAACTCTCACAATATAACAGTCAGACAAAAAGGCAATTAGAAAGTGGGCAAAAGACACAAAGATATTTTATCAAAGAATAAATACAGATGACAAATAAGCACATAAAAAGTATTTCAACATCACTAGCCATGAGGGAAATTCAAGCTGAAACCATAATGAGATCAGAATAGCTAAAATAAAAAGCAATGACAACAGCAAATGCCCGCAAGGATGCTAAGAAACCGAATCATTTATATTTTGCCAGTGGGAATGCAAACTGCTACAGCCACTATGAAGAAGTTTGGTGGCTTCTTAAAAACATTAAACATGCAACCAAGCAACTGCAGTCAGGCTTTCTGGGGGAAAGAAGACTTACGCTACCTAGAAACCTATACATGTTTGTTTGTAGCAGCTCCGTGACAGCTATGAACTAGAAACAACCCAGAGGCTTTCAACGGGCCCATGCAGGATATCTATACAATGGAATACTCTCCAGGGCTAAAACAGAATGAACTGTTTAAGTACACAAACACTTTTATTAATTTCCAGAGAATTTTGCTGAGTGAGGACAACCAGTCTCAGAAGCTCACATACTGTATGATGCATTTGCATAACATTCTCAATATGATGAAAGTATAGTAATAGAAAACAGAGCTATTGATCGTTGCCAGAGGTTAAGGAGGGAGTAGCGAAGGGAGGGAAGTGTCCTAACTATAAAAGAGCAACCTGAGAGATCCTTGCTGTAATGGAAACGTTCTGCATCTTGACTGTGTCAATATCAATATCCTGGTTGTAATATTGTACTAGTTTTGCAATGTGTTACCTTTGGAAGAAAGTGGGAAAAGGGTATATGAGTCCTCCCTGTATTACTAATATTTCTTACAATGGCATGTCATTTCAAGATAAAAATTCAATTAGAATTTTTTTTTAATTTCAGATTAGTATGAGGATACACATGATTGGGTTACGCTGTTTTTGTAAGGTAATGTCTGGGTTGTAGTTGTGACCATCGCCCAGGAAGTATGCCTTGTACCCATTAGGTGGGAACTGACCACAGTCCCTCGTCCCTCCTTTTTGAATTTAAATGAATTTTTCTCTTATGTGTGCATATTGTTGTTAATTAAAATGTTTTTAAATAAAGGTGGACATTTTCAGTCAAAAACTGAGAGAATTAATTCCAACAGAATCCTGCTAAGTTTCTCAAGAGTTGTTTAGACAGAAGAGGAATGATCCCAAGATGGAAGCACAGAGTTAGAGAAAGGGCAAAGAACCTTAATACTCAAGGGACTTAATAGTCGCTTGTTAATAGATTTGGATAGCAAAGTAGAATAAAGTCAAGGTGTTCCCAGAAGCAAAACTGACAGGTGAGGAACACGTGCAGCCTGTAAGAAGCAGACACAGAAACCGTCCAGCCACCATATCCTGTGATTATAAAGGGGAGGCACCATCACTCAAACAGGTGAAAACAGCACCCCTGCCTCGTGCTTTATGGTTTATGTAGCAGTTTCACAATTCTATTTCACGTGACCCTGAGCCAGTAAAAAGCATTTCATTTTTTAAATGGGATGATTTAAGTTCCTACCTCAGAGAGTTGGGGAAAGAAGATCACAGTAAAGCCAAAGAGGGCAAATAGAAGAAAATAACAAAGGGAGAAGAAACTAATTAAATATAAAACAATGTAAAATAGGGAAGATGAGAGAGCTGCAAGTTAGTTCTTTGAACAAATTAATAATATTAATAGATCCCTAGGAGACTGATCAAGAAAAAAAGAAAATGAAGTCTCGAATTGCCAACATCTATAACAAAAAGGGGACATCTTACAGCTATTAATAATAGATTTCACAGGCTCTTAGAATAAAAGATATCTCCATGGTCACCCAATCTTTCTTACTTCCCATGGAGGGATCCCCTCTACGCTCTCCCTAAGAGGTAGTAGCACTCCATGCTGGGATGATGTCTAGTAATGGTGAGCTCCCCACTACGAATGCCAGGTCTTCCAGTTGTGGGGATGTTCTAAACGGCTAGAAAGTTCTTCTTTATGATAACTTAAATGTCTTCTTTCTAAAACTTTAATATCAGATTCATGATTTTCTCTTTGATGATACAGTCAGTTGAATCCTTCTGTTCACATGACTGCCCTTCAGAGATCTAAAGGAGAAGCGAAAATGTATGTGGCAGGCATTGGGAGTTGTCCCCCAGTACCCATTTTCTCTTTCTTCCATAGAAATAGAATCCTTAGCTTGCAAGTAGCTGTCCAGAATAAAGACATTCCTAGCTTCCCTTGTGGTTCTGTGGCTTTGTGACTCAGGCCAGGCCAATGGGATGTAAACAGACAAGTCATGTGGTACCCTCCAGAATTTTCCTTAAAAACAAATGGTCATCCTTGTCTGAGCCCTTTGCCCCTTTTCTTCTTCATTTTCTTTACCATGAGAAAGTGGACTCTACACCCTAGACCAGGCGTCCTCAAACTTTTTAAACAGGGGGCCAATTCACTGTCCCTCAGACTGTTGGAGGGCCGGACTATAGTTTAAAAAAGAAAACTATGAGCAAATTCCTATGCACACTGTACATATCTTATTTTGAAGTAAAAAACAAAACAGGAACAAATACAATTCACACCAATGCATGTGGCCCGTGGGCCGTAGTTTGAGGACCCCTGCCCTAGACATAGATGTGAACTGGAGAAAGCATGTGTTCCTGAAGACATCATAGGGAAAAGCTGCCGTTTCAGGCCTACAGCTCTTCTCTCTGGACTTTTATGAGTGGGGGATGGGGAGCGGGGCGGGGGAAGAGAGACAAAGTTCTATTTTATTTAAGACATAATTATTATATGTGAGAGCTACTCCCAACTGTTAAAGTGTCTACCTTCAAAAATATAGAAAACATTGTGTAGGTGAGATGACTCATGTTCAATAACAGGGAATTTCATGAAATTCCCAAGAATCCCTGAAGAAAAAAGTAGAAGCACATTCTAAAAGCACTGCAGAAGAAACTGGAGAACTTCTCATTCTTTTTCCAGCTAATCAAATCAATAACCTTTAATTAAGAGCCAGTAACATTCATACAAAGATTCTTTATCAAGTCTTTCTGGACACTGAAGAGTCACATGGGTGGTGACAAAGAAAAAGGAGAAAAGAGACACCAAAATCACTTAAGAAATAAAAATGGCCTCTCCTTTCTATGAAATGGCCACCCTGCCTGCCTTTTCATAGATTGAATATGAGCAATAATTTTTTTCTCAGAAAAAGAGAATTTCTCACATGAAACTAAGGATTTTGTTTTGTAGGAAAATGATCTACAAATCACCTCTCTTAATTTATTTTCTCAATCCATTTCTCACTCCATTAGCAACATTCAGTGTAATTAGAGCAAATGTTATAACAAGATCTTTGTTTTTATTTTTTAAAGATTATGTTAGGACAACGAATCTTTCTTTGCTGTCAAGCTGACACCATTGCACATTTATAACTCTGGCACAAATCATCGAGTATTCTATTCCTCTCTGCTTCCAAAGGAGAAGGAAGTAGGCCTAAAAAGAGTGATGGATCTGGATGCTTTCCTTGTGGTGCCTGTGTAAATAGTGCAATGTCTGTAAACAAGAACAGGGAAGCAATCCTAAAACTGATCTCCCGCCCAAGGTGACACTTTGTGCTGAGCTTTTATGCAAAATATTGGCATCAAGAACTCATGCTGTGTTATAACGGAAAAAGCATAAACTCTCGGAGTCAGGCACATTCAGATGTCAATGTGGACTCCCCAAATGCAACTTTTCATCTCTGTGACTGGGCAATTTACTTAACTTTGATTTGATTACCTATAAAATAGAAATACTAATAACTACCTTCAGGGTGGTTACAAGGAATGATGTTCAAATTTATCAGTGTATCTGGTACAGTTAGAGAGACAGAGTTTATTTCCACAATTAGGAAGAATAATTTCAAAATGTGCTAATTAGAACACAGTCTATCCTTTCTAAAAAATGTATTTACTTAAAATATGATTTTTGGTTTTCACTGAATTCCTTAGTAAACTATAATAGTTCTCAATATCAGGAGAACCATGAATATACATTTTCAAAGACTATTTCTATTTAATAGCATTGAATGACAGCTAAAATCAAAGCATAGGATTACACTTAGCATATTAAATTATTTATAAAAGAGGGTAAATAGTTTGTTGATATTAGCTTCTCTTCTAAAAAAGACATTCCTAAAAAAGCACACACCACATAGTCCAAAAACTGCTGATGTCTCGTTATTTTTTTATGCAAAAAAAAAATTTTTTTTCTTTGCCGTTTTTTTTTTTTTTTTTTGGCCAGGGCTGGGTTTTAACCTTCCGCCTCCAGCATATGGGACCAGCGCCCTACTCCTTTGAGCCACAGGCGCCGCCCAAATGCAAAAATTTTTCTATTAATATAATAACTTTTACAAAGATTTTATAAAATAAGTGTTCTAACTGTAATAGATGGGAATTTTGTTTCAATAAAATCCAATGCATATAAATATTAACATAGCATAACAACTAGCACATTTAAAACAGAACTATCTCCTTTGGTAATTAAAAAAAATTCTATTTCAGAAATGTTTATTACAACTTTTCAGAAAGTCATTACAATATAGGAGGCAGACATCAATATTGTTCCAATAGTCAGATTACTAATTTTAATCATTCTGTTTGAGCAATGTGATAGGCAGATTAAGGTTTCCCCCTAAATCTCCCAACCTATCCATGTCCTAATCCCTGCAACCTATGAATATGTTACCTCACAGGTCAAAGAGGAAATTATGGTCACCAGTCAGCTGACTTTAAAATATGTAGATTATCCATGATTATCTGGTGATGTCAATGTCATCACAAGAGTTCTTCAAAGTGGAAGAGAGAGGTAGAAAAATGGCAGCGCAAGAAGGTCTTGGCCCACTATTGCTGACTTTGAAGAAGAAGGAAGGGGCCAGAAGCCAAAGATGTAGGCAGCCACTAGAAGCTGGAAAAGGAAAGGAAAGATACCTTGAGCCTACAGAAGCAAATAAAGCCCTACCTGTACTTTAACCCCAGGAGACCCATTTCAGATTTCTCTACACCTGTAATGTAGTGAATTTGGGGTGTTTTAAGCCACTAGGATTGTGGATAATTTGTTACAGCAACAACAGGAAGTTAATACAGGTAAGAAACACATGCTGATCACATGTTCTAAGCAAGACTTTATGGAGGAAAAGAAAACAAAATCTCAAGGAGGTAGTAGGGAAAAGAATGCGAGAGAGTTAATATCCCAAGAGAAGTATAGGTAGTCCTCGGGTTACAAACAAGATAGGTTCCATAGGTTTGTTCTTAAGTCAAATTTGTATGTAAGTTGGAACAGGCAATTTACCTATTACCTGCAATAACCTCCATTCATATGTAAGTAGGGTGTTTGTAACTGGGGGACTTACTGTAATAGTAAGGCGACTTGCATTCATAAGTGCAACTTGTACATAAGTCAGATATTTGTAACTTGGGGACTGCCTGTACAGCAAGTGCTATAGGACCTCAGGGGAGGGGATGTCCCTTCCAGCTGACAGCAAACCCACTGCTGGAAAACCTTAGCAGTGTCTTGATAGTGGGCCTCCCGGAAGGCAGATGGTGGCCTTGTTGGCCTTTGGTAGTTCCATCAAGTCCTCTGATTCTGGAATTTCTATCTGTAAAAGGACTTAAAGCACAATAACAATATTTTCAAGAGCTGGCCTGCCAGCCTGGCTTGTGTCAGGGAACATGCTAAACAGCAACAAGAAAAGATATCAAGGGACCATGCTGCTCTTTGTCTGTCATCTGCAATCAAGATCTGATGGGACATTGCAGGAAAGGGTTTGTTCTCAGAATGAAATGGGATGGTTAATATGCCCAACTAGGGATTACCCCTGTCAAGTCTGCCTTGAGGCTATGTTAGTTTCCTACATTCTTTATCTGCAGCTTTTTTTTTTTTAAATGTGTATCAAGCAAAGCACCAAAATGTAAGTTCTCTCTGACTAGGCATTGTGGTCATTCAAAAGGTACAGGGTGAAGACTAAGGGGTTATGTGAAATCCAGACCCACCACCAAAGCAGTCTGTGAGTCAAGCTCATCACTGAAGCTTGTTTCCCATAATGTAAAGTTGTCAATAGCCCCTGAGCTTATCTATGATGTCAGTAACTCTGCCAAAGAGAAGTGAGAGCCAAGAGAGCCTGAATCTACTTGTGCCAGGGCCAGGAAGAACTCAAAAATTATTTCCAGAGCACTAAAACTTGACACCAGCCTTTTCTCCAAGCAACTTTTATAGAAAATTGCACCATGAAATCCTCAATTGCCAGTAATGAGAGTTAAAACAAGCACGGGAGCTGAGAGGCAGTAGGGGGTGCTCTTGCCAGAGGAAGAGAGCCATGAAGTCAAGATGGAGGGAAGATTTCTCACCCATAAAGCCTGATCACTTGGGAATAAAAAATAATGGAGGAACCTTCTAAAAGAATAAGGAGCTTGCAGTTGAATTCCTACGAGTATGAGGTCCTAATTACAGACCCTGAACTCCCCAAGGTGTCTCCAGTTCTTACAATTCCTTTCTAGATTCTATGAGACACTGCCCCATCATATTAATTTTTCTTTTCACCAGAGCCAGCTTGAATGGGTACTCTATAACATGAAAGCAAATGAGCTCTAAGACAAACACAACCAGCACACCTTTGTTCTCTACTGAATTAGTGCCACTGACTCCTCAAAGAGAAAAGGACTTGGAGGTTATCTACCTCTGGTCATTCATTTAAAAACCTTCAGTAAGTACTTTCTGTGTGGTAGGCCTCATGCTAAGTTCGGGCATATAGCAATGCACAAGAAAGACACAGACCTTGGCCATGAAGTTCACAGTTATTGAAAAATTTTAACATTCAATAAATAATGAGTGATATAAGAAAATAGCTACTGGTGTGGTTCCAGGAGGTCCTAATGCAGCCTCTGGGTTTTATAGAAAGGCTTCCTGAGGAGATGATGTTTGAGTCAAGAAAGAAGAGTGAGATGGTTGAGAAGCAGGGAGAAGTGCTGAGAGGGAAAACTGTGTGTTTAAGACCCCAAAGATGAGAGGAAACATGGTATGCTAGAAGAACTGAAAAAGAGGACAGAATGGGAGGGCACTAAGGACAGTAAGTGTGGCACATGATGAACTGGGCAAATGAGCAAAAGCTTACGGCGGGTTTTGTAAGCCCATGTAACAAGGAGGTGACTGAGCTACTTGGTCAAGGCCACATACACATGGCAGATTGGAACCTAGGTCATCTGATTTTGAGACCAATTAAAAAATTTTAAAAGATGGAGACTTTATATCCTTTGTATTAACCTGGATAGATACGGAACACATTATTCTTCACATTATCACAAGAATGGAGAAATAAGAATCCTATGTACTTAATTCTGACATGAGGACAATTAAGGACAAATTAAGGACAAATAATGGATATGGAACACATTATTATTCACATTGTCACAAGAATGGAGAAGTAAGAATCCTATGTACTTAATTCTGATATTAGGACAATTAAGGTCCTAGTTCACGATGGGGTGTGGAGGATAGGGAGAGCTGAGAAGGGGAGAGAGGAAGGGGTTGGGGGGGGTCAAGGGTTGTGGTGCACCTTTTGGGGGTGGGATCCAAATATAAGAAGGTCCTTATCTAACAAAAGCAACCGATGTAACCTGGTTCTGTGTACCCTCAATGAATCCCCAACAATAAAAAAAAAATTAAGTAATGCTCTTTTAAAATTTTTTTTCTTGGCCTGGGTGCTCTATCTCAGAGGTTAGAGCACTGGACTTGCACACCAGGGTTGGTGAGTTTGAATCTTGCCTGGGCCTGGTTAACAACAACAAAAAATTCTTAGCACATGTTCATTATAGAGGAAACATATGTTCTATTGGCACAAAGAGTAGTATGTAAGTGAACCCGGGTTGCACAGTACACAGCTTGCACAATGAACATGGAGAACTTAATTAATATCACATGATCACCCTTGAAAACAGAATATCCTCAGAAATCAGACATCTTTTAAAATGTCTTTTAGTATAGGATTGGTCCAGATTTTGGTATAGAAAAGTCCTGGGATTAGGGTTCATGGCGAAAACCTGTCTATGTACACAAAAGACCACCGCTCCCTATATGTCAACTGCCCATTTTTACTACATAGAACTGCAGACTCATAGCTAATCTGGTGCAAGTGTGGGTAACTTTTCAGGCTGGTAGGCCACATTAATTTCGCTGTAATCAAATAAGACCATATTTAAGACATTTCAATGACATATACTTAATGATGTACATTATTTTATAAAAATCTATTATGTACTTAATTTCAAAAAATAAAAACTATTTGTTAATTTTAAAGTTAACTTTCCTATTAACAACTTTCTTATGTCTGCTTTTCGTTGGAAAGCATTTGAATATTTGATTGCAGCATGGAGCTCTGTAATTTCAGTTGATTTTCTATGTGGGTAGCAGTCATTTGTGACCTTAAGGTATCTTGATTTGGGTTAGGTAGGAGAATGTTGATTCATAGCAATAAGTGGTTGAAAGCAAGATAGCATTTTTGGGACATGTTGCCAAAGATGTGCATATTCTACTGCATTTTTCCATATTTCAATTTTATCTTAGCATCAAACAAAAACTTTAAAAAGTCATCCACTGAGAGCTTAATCAGTGATTTTTTTCATTGTATTCTCTAATTAAAAGGTCTATAACAGCTGTGGATTTCTGATCAGAAACTGTCCCAAAGATCTTAACAGCAAGTAAGCATATGAAAAGAGGCTCAACATTAGATGTCATCAGGGAATTGTCAATTAAAATGAGGTACTACCACACGTCTAGTAGAATAGCCCAAATCTGAAACACTGACAATATATCAAGTGCTGGAGAGGAAGTGGAGCAACAGGAACTCTCATTTATTGCTGGTGGGAATGCAAAATGGTACAGCTACTTTGGAAGACAGAAAGTTTCTTCCAAAACTAACCATACTCTTAACATACAATCCAGCAGTAGTACTCTCCTTGGTATTTACAAAGGAGTTAAAAATTTATATCCACCCAAAAACCTACACACATATGTTTTCAGCAACTTTACTTATAACTACCAAAACTTGAGAATCTTCCCCAACACATTCTATGAAGCAAATATCACCTTAATCCCTAAACCAGTAAAGGACCCAACCATGAAAGAAAACTATAGACCAATATCATTAATGAATATCAATGCAAAGATATTCAATAAGATCCTACCAAACAGAATTCAATGAAACATCAAAAAAAATTATACACCAAGATCAAGTTGGTTTTATCCCAGAGTTACAAGCTTGGTTCAATATACATAAATTTATAAATATAATACACCACATAAATAAAATAAAAAACAAAGACCATATAATTCTATCAATTGATGCAGAAAAAGCTTTTCATAATATCCAGCAACCTTTCATGATTAGAACACTTAAGAAAATAGGCTTAGATTGGACATTTCTTTTTGTGTGTGTAGAGACAGAGTCTCACTTTATCTCCCTCAGTAGAGTGCCGTGGCATTACACAGCTCACAGCAACCTCCAACTCCTGGGCTTAGGCGAGTCTCTTGCCTCAGCCTCCCGAGTAGCTGGGCCTACAGGCACCCACCACAACACCCGGCTATTTTTCTGTTTTGCAGTTCGGCCGAGGCTGGGTTTGAACCCCCCACCTTCGGTATATGGGGCTGGTGCCCTACTTGATGAGCCACAGGCACTGCCATGATTGGACATTTCTTAAACTGATAGAGGCCATCTACAGCAAACCCATAGTCAATATCATATTAAACAGAATAAAATTGAAAATATTTCCACTTGATTCTGGAACTAGACAAGGATGTCCATTGTCACCACTGCTATTCAACATAGTAATGGAATTCCTAGCCATTGCAATCAGGCAAGAGAAGGGGATCAGGGTATTCAAATGGGGTCAGAGGAAGTCAAACTCTCACTCTTCTCAGATGACATGATTTTATACCTGGAAAACCCCAAGGTATCAACTACAAAGCTCTTAGAAGTGATCAAGGAATGTAGCAGCATCTCAGAATACAAAATCAATACTTACAAATCAGTAGCTTTTATATATGCCAATAAATAAATAGTAATAAATAAATAATATGCCAATAGTCAAGCTGAAAATATAGTCAAGGACTCTATTCCTTTTATAGTAGTGCCAAAGAAGATGAAATACCTGGGAATTTATCTAACAAAGGAAGTGAAAGATCTCCATAATGAGAACTATGAAACCCTGAGAAAAGAAATAACTGAGGGAGGAGGCAAGATGGCCAACTGAAGCCAGCTTTCCACAGAGGCTCCCATCCAGAAGGAGAGTTAAAGGACAGAAATTTACCAAGTAAGCTGATGGTTTGGAGCTGAGCCAAGAGAAAAGATTGAAGAGCACACATCACCCCTGTTTAGGTGAGCTGCAACCCCACAGAAACAAACATAGGTACAAATCCCATCACAAAGCAGACAGGAGTCTCCTACCCCATGAGAACAGCTTGCAGTGTACTTTCTACAAACAAGCAATCAGAGTTCAGATCTCTTCCTTTTGTATTCCACGGAAGAGAGCCACTAAAAACCAGATCTCCTTTCCCAGAGAGGTCCCACTAGTGTGCCATGGAACTCTCCTGTGAGGTCTAAAACTGAACATATACTCTACTCGCAATTCTGAACTCCCAGCACTCCCTTCCACCCCCACCCCAAGGTCTGGAAGCCTACCCCCACAGAGTCCAGACTCTTGGGCAATTTCTTGAGAGGTATGGACAAGGCATGGACTGTTAAAAGTCTGTGCTGAATCAGCAGCAGAGGTGTAAAGTGGGAACTGTGGTGTGAGGGAGCCATACAGGAGAGGGAGAAACAGTGCCCATGGCACAGCACAGTGGAAACAATAGGGTTCACACCCCTGGTGATATTTCGGAGAAACACTTCCTGTCTCTCTTAGCAACCACAGGGAGCCAGGCCTCTACTCTGAGGGCAGCCATGGAAATGCAGGCCCCCTGAGCAAAGCGTATGCCTAAGGCAGTACCTGCCCAGGTAGGGCACAGAGGGCACAGGGACTAGAATACACACGCACAGAGGCAGCATACTCCCAGGGTGGGGCTGAGTCAGAATTGCTGCTTTTGTGAGCCCAAGATGCACCCGGCCCCAAGTGGAGCATAGCTGGGACAAAAGCAGGCATAGTAGCGGCATCAATTCAGGGAGGGGCAGCTCCCAAAGGGCTCTCAGGAGCTCTAACCACTCCTGCCACAACACAGAGTGCAGTGGAGACAGAGACGCCAGCTCCATGAGATCTTGCGCAGCAGCAGCAGCAGCAGCATAGGCTGAGTGACAGTTTCTGTGAACTCAAACAATGCCTGGCCCATAGTAGAATACAGCTGGGACAGAATCACAAATTCCATGAGAATATAAAGTGGAAGCAACATCAATCTGGGGCAGGCTAGAACTGAGTGACACTCCCCAGCTTCCATTAAGCACCCAAGGTAGTCAGGCTTCAGCTTCCCCTGCTAGCTGGTGGCAGAGTGTGGTGTTCTGGCTGAGGAGACATAGATCTCCCTGTGACTCAGGCAGGTGCAAACCCTTGTCAGATCTGCTCATTGGAGGGAACTGGGCCACAGCCCTGTGGGGTTACCAGTGACTGGGTATAACAGAGATGCAAGGTGGGGAAGGAGGCCTCAACCTCCCCAGACTAACTCATTTGCTAGGCAGGCCCTTCTGACTCCATAGAGCACCAGAGTGAGCCACACTCGAGCTGCCAGCAGATCCTGGCTATCTAGTTGCTGAAGACCTTTTGAACTCTTCCACTTGAGACTTGGTGCTGAATGGGACAATTGATGTGGAACTCTTGACCTGGCCCAATCACCCGAGGACCATCCAAGGTGGTATCCTGGTTATGTTGTTGTGGGAAGGTTTGATTTTCCTTTTCCAGTTGTTGCCCATGGAGGTGGGGTATCTTAGTTGCTTGTATTTCTTCACAGCTGAGTTTCAACCCAGAGTTACTGATTCACTAGGATTAGACAGAGACCAGCAGAATACAAGACAGATCCATCTAGCCCCACCACACCAAGCAGGTCCCCAGTGTCTCCGGTTGTTTTACTGTACAGGTCCTTTGCAAAGCTGTAGGGGAAAGGCTGCAGTCACTGGTCCCAGCTCTTGGGCAAAGGGGTGGTTAATCCCTACTCCAGGAGCCCCCAATCTGATTTCACCTTACCTGCTCATCTAGCCAAACAGTGAAAAATAATCATGGGGTGGAATCAGCAGAAATACTCTGGCAACATGAATAATCAGAGTAGATGAACTCCCCTAGGAATGACAAGGCAGACACATCAGAAGATCCCAATCATAAACAAATGGCTGAGATGTCAGAAATCGAGTTTAGAATTTGGATGACAGATAAGATTAACAGAATGGAAGTAAAGGTGGAATTAGAAATTCTGGGAATAATTCAAAAGTTGTTCAAGAATTCAATGAATTCAAAGACAAAATCACCAAAGATTTGGCACATTGAGACACAAACTTGCAGCCCTCCAACACATGAGAAATATAGTAGAATCTCTCAGGAACAGAATGGAGCAGGCAGAAGAAAGGATTTCTGACATCGAAGACAAAGCTTTTGAACGTTCCCAAACACTCAGAGGAAGAGACGTGTAGAGCAAAAATGGATCATGCCCTCAGAGAGTTGTGGGATAATTCCAAAAAAACTAATATTGTCCTTAAGAGAATTTCTGAAGGCAATGTGGTTGCTTCAAAAGGCCCAGATACTCTACTCCAAGAGGTAATTGAGGAGAACTTCCTAAATATAGCAAGAGATTCTGAAATTCAGATAGCAGTTTCAGAACCCCAGCATGACTCAATCTAAATAAAGTGTCTCCCAGACACATTACAATTAACATCACCAAAGTTAATATGAAGGAGAAAATTCTGCAAGCAGCCAGACATAAGACAACCATAACCAACAAGAGGAAGAATATTAGAATGAATGCAGATCTCTGCTGAAACTTTTCAAGCTAGAAGAGGATGTTCATCCACTTTTAATCTCCTAAAACAAAATGACTTTCAACCCAGGATCCTGTCTCCAACTAAACTGAATTTCATTTATGATAGAGAAATTAAATACTTTAATGACATTCACATATTGAAGAAATTTGCCATAACTAAACCAGCTCTCCAGGATATTCTCAGACCCATTCCACAAAGACAAGCACAATGGTTTCCCACCAAAGTAAACTCACTCAGAAACTTTTGATCAAATTCCAACTTCCACAATGACTAAAGGATTAAAAATGTCCACTGGACTTTTGAAAAACTCAATACCCAAAATACTACCAGGTTGATCAATACTCTCAATTAATGTGCATGGCTTAAATTGTCCTCTAAAGAGGCACAGGTTGGCTGACTGGATACAATAACTCAAGCTAGATATCTGCTGCATACAAGAATCTCATCTTACCTGAAAAGATAAATTTAGATTTAAGGTGAAGGGATGGTAAGCTATATTTCAGGCAAATGGAAATCAGAAAAAAGCAGGTGTTGCAATCCTATTCGTAGATACAATAGGCTTTAAACCAACAAAAGTAAGGAAAGATAAGAATGGTCACTTCATATTTGTTAAGGATAACACTCAACATGATGATATTTCAATTATTAACATTTATGTACCCAACCAGTGTGCACTTCAATTAATAAGAGAGACTCAAACAGACATGAGCAAATTGATTTCCTCCAGCACCATAAAATACCCCTTTGGCAGTTTTGGATAGATCCTCCAATAAGAAACTCAGCAAACAAATTTTAGACTTAAACTTAACCATTCAACAATTGGATTTAACAGACATCTACAGAACATTTCATCCTAATGAAACTGAATACACATTCTTCTCTGCACACCATGGAACATCCTCCAAAACTGATCACTTCTTAGGTCATAAGTCTAACCTTGGCAAATTTAAAAGAATAGAAATTATTCCTTGCATCTTCTCAGACCATCATGGAATAAAAGTTGAACTCAGTAACAACAGGAATCTGCATAATCATACAAAAATATGGAAACTAAATAACCTTATGCTGAATGATAGCTGGGTCACAGAAGAGATTAAGAAGGAAATTACCAAATTTTTGGAACAAAATGATAATGAAGATACGAATTACCAGAACCTCTAGTATATTGCAAAGGCAGTCCTAAGAGGGAAGTTTACAGCATTGCAAGCCTTCCTCAAGAGAATGGAAAGAGAGGGAATTAACAACTTAATGGGACATCTCAAGCAACTGAAAAAGGAAGAAAATTCCAATCCCAAACCCAGGAGAAGAAAAGAAATAACCAAAATTAGAGCAGAAGTAAGTGAAATTGAAAACAAAAGGATTATACAACAGATCAATAAATCAAAAAGTTGTTTTTTTGAAAAGGTCAATAAAATAGATAAACCTTGAGCTAACCTAACCAGGAATAAAAGAGTAAAATCTCTAATTTTATCAATCAGAAATGACAAAGACAATATAACAACGGACTCCTCAGAAATTCAAAAAATCCTTAATGAATATTACAAAAAACTCTATTCTCAGAAATATGAAAATCTGAAGGGAATAGACCAATACGTGGAAGCATACCATCTAGACTTGGCCAGAATGAAGTGGAAATGTTGAACAGGTCTATAGCAAGTTATGAAATAGCGTCAACTACATAAAATCTCCCCCCAAAAGAAAAGTCCAGGGCCAGAGGGCTTCACATCAGAATTCTACCAAATGTTTAATGAGAAACTAGTACCTATATTACTTAACCTTTTCCAAAATATGGAAAAAAAGAAGGCATACTACCCAACACATTCTATGAAGCAAACATCACCTTGATCCCCAAACCAGGAAAAGACCCAACAACAAAAGGAAATTATAGACTAATATCTCTAATGAATATTGATGCAAAAATATTCAATAAGATCCTAGCAAACAGAATCTGGCAACACATCAAACAAATTATACACCATGACCAAATGGGTTTTATCCCAGAATGTCAAGGCTGGTTCAATATATGTAAATCTATAAATGTAAAATGTAAAAAGTAAAATGTATGTGTTTATTCATCACATAAACAAAATAAAAAACAAAAACCATATGATTCTCTCAATTGATGCAGAAAAAGCTTTTGATAATATCCAGCATCCTTTCATGATCAGAACACTTAAGAAAATGGGCATAGAAGGGACATTTCTTAAACTTATAGAGGCCATCTATATTAAACCCACAGCCAATATCGTATTGAATGGAGTTGAATTTAAATCATTTCCACTCAGATCAGGAACCAGGCAAGCTTGCTCATTGTCTCCATTGCTTTTTAACATTGTAATGGAAGTCTTAGCCATTGCAATCAGGCAAGCAAAGGTGATCAACAGTATTCACATAGGGTCAGAGGAGATCAAACATTCACTCTTTGCAGATGATAAGATTGTATATCTGGAAAACCCCAGGGATTCAATTGCAGAACTCTTTGAAGTGATCAAGGAATACAGTAGTGTCTCAGGTTCTGTAGCCTTTATTTATACCAACAATAGCCAAGCCAAAAAAACAGTCAAGGACTCTATTCCTTTTACAATAGTGCCAAAGAAGATGGACTATTTGAAAGTTTACCTGAAAAAGGTTGTGAAAGATCTCTATAAAGAGAACTATGAAACCCTAAGAAAAGAAATAGCTGGAGATGTTAACAAATGGAAAAACATACCATGCTCATGGCTGGGAAGAATCAACATTGTTAAAATGTCCATACTACCCAAAGCAATATACAATTTTAATGCAATCCCTATTAAAGCACCACTGTCATACTCTAAAGGCCTCAAAAAAAATAATACTTCATTTTATATGGAATCAGAAAAAACCTTGAACAGCCAAGACATTACACATAAATAAAAACAAATCAGGAGGAATCACGCTACCAGACCTCAGACTATACTATAAATCGATAGTGACCAAAACAGCATGGTACTGGCACAAAAACAGAGAGGTAGATGTATGGAACACAATAGAGAACCAAGAGATGAACCCAGCTATGTACCATCATTTGATCTTTGATAAGCCAAATAAAAACATTCAGTGGGGAAAAGACTCCTTATTTATCAAATGGTGTTGGGTGAACTGGCTAGAGACCAGTAGAAGATTGAAACTGGACCCACACCTTTCCCCATTAATAAAGATAGACTCTCACTGGATAAAAGATTTAAACTTAAGACATGAAACTATAAAAATAATAGAAGAAAGTACAGAGAAAACACTTGATGAAATTGGCCTGGGAGAATATTTTATGAGGAGAATATTTTATTACCGTGGGCAATTGAAGCAACACCAAAAACACATTACTGGGATCTGATACATTACTGGGAAGCTAAAAAGCTTCTGCACAGCCCAAAACACAGTATGTAAAGCAAGCAGACAGCCCTCAGAATGGGAGAAGATATTTGCAGGTTATGCCTCTAACAAAGGTTTAATAACCTGAGTCCACAGAGAACTCAAATGTATTAGCAAGAAAAGAACAAGTGATCCTATCTCAGGGTGGGCAAGGGACTTGAAGAGAAATTTCTCTGAAGAAGGCACACGACACATGAAAAAATGCTCATCATCCTGAATCATCAGAGAAATGCAAATCAAAATCACTTTGAGATATCATCTAACTCCAGTAAGATTAGCCCACATTACAAAATCCCAAAACCATAGATGTTGGCATGGATGTGGAGAAAAGGGAACACTTCTGCACTGCTGGTGGGAATACAAACTAATATGTTCCTTTTGGAAAGATGTTTGGAGATCACTTAGGGATCTAAAAATAATCCTGCCATTTGATCTTTTGATTCCTCTACTAGGTATATATCCAGAAGTCCAAAAATCACTTTATAACAAAGATATCTGTACCAGAATGTTTATTGCAGCCCAATTCATAATTGCTAAGTCATGGAAGAAACCCAAGTGCCCACTGACCCATGAATGGATTAATAAATTGTGGATGTATACAAAGGAATATTATCCAGCCTTAAAAGAAGATGGAGACTTTACCTCTTTCATGTTTACATGGATGGAGCTGGAACATATTCTTCTTAGCAAAGTATCTTGAGAATGGAAGAAAAAGTATCCAATGTACTCAGCCCTACTATGAA
>CAUYRH010169258.1:0-16710 GCA_963574655.1 Perodicticus potto
TTTGGAAAGATGTTTGGAAAATACTCAGAGATCTAAAAATAGACTTGCCATTTGACCCTATAATTCCTCTGCTTGGTATATACCCAGAAGACCAAAAAACACATTACAACAAAGATATCTGTACCAGAATGTTTATTGCAGGATTTTTTTTTCTTCTCAGTAGATGCCTAGTAATAGAATGGCAGGATAAAATGGAAGGTATAGCTTGAGTTCTTTGAGGGTTCTCTACACTACCTTCCAAAAACGATGCATTAATTTGCAGTCAAACCAGGAGTGTAAAAGTGTTCCCTTCTCTCCACATCCATGCCAGCATTTGCAGTTTTGAGATTTTGTGACGTGGGCCATTCTCACTGGGGTTAGATGATATGCCAAGGTGGTTTTAATTTGCATTTCTCTAATAATTAGGGACGCTCTACATTTTTTCATATGTTTGTTAGCCATTAGTCTGTCTTACATAGAGAAGGTTCCATTCATCTCTCTAGCCCAGTGATAGAAGGGATTGTTGGCTCTTTTATGTTGATTAATTTGAGTTCTCTATAGATCTAGTTATCAAGCTTATGTCTAATTCAAAATATGGAAATATCCTTTCCCAATGTGTAGGTTTTCTATTTGCTTTGGCTCCTTAGCTATACAGAAGCTTTTCAGTTTAATTGACTCCCATTTGTTTATTTTTGTTGTTGTTGGGATTGGCACGGAAGTCTTCCTCATAAAGTCCTTCCCCAGGCTGATAGCCTTCAGTGTTTTCCCCACACTTTCTTTGAGATTTTAATTATTTTGTGCCTCAGATTTAAGTCTTTTATCCATCTTGAATCAACTTTTGTGAGTGGAGAAAGGTGTGGGTCCAGTTTCAGTCTTTTGTATGTGGATATCCAGTTTTCCCAGTACCATTTATTGAATAGGGATTCTTTCCCCAGTGTACGTTTTTGTTTGGTTTATCAAAGATTAGGTGGCTGTAAGATGTTTGTTTCATCTCCTGGTTTTCTATTCGGTTCCAAATGTCTATGTCTCTATTTTTGTGTCAATATCATGCTTTTTTGATCACTATGGCCTTTTGGTACAAACTAAAGTCTGGTAGGCAGATGTCCCTGACTTTGTTTTTATTACTAAGAATTGCCTTGGTTATGTGGGTGTTTTTATGGTTCCATACAAAACGAATAATTATTTTTTCCAAGTCTTAAAAGTATGATGTTGGTATTTCAATAGGGATGCTTTGAATTTGTAGATTGCTTTGAGAAGTATAAACATTTTAACAATGTTGATTCTTCCCAAACATGAGTGTGGTATGTTCTTCCATTTGTTAATATCTTCTGTTATTTCTTTTCTTGGGGTTTCTTAGTTTTCTTTATAATAGTCCTTCACCTCTTTTGTGAGGTGTTTTCCTAGGTATTTCATTTTCTTTGAAGCTACTAAGAAGGGTACTGTGTCCTTCATTTCCTTCTTATCATGGCTACTATTGGCATATACAAATGCTAGTGATTTGTGGACATTGATATTATATCCTGAAATGTTACTGTATTTTTTATCACTTCTAGGAATCCTGTGGTTGAGTCTTTGGGGTTCTCTAAGCATAAGATCATACCATCAGCAAAAAGGGAGTGTTTCACTTCCTCTTCCCCAATTTCCTTCTCTTACCTGATTGTATTGGCTACAACTTCCAGTACTATGTTGAATAGTAGTGGTGATAGAGGACACCCTTGTCTTGTTCCAGTCCTAAGTGGAAAAGTTTTCAGTTTTATTCATTCAGTATAATATTCACTATGGCTTTGTCATAGATGGCTTCAATTAGTTTAAGAAACGTGCCACCTAGGCGTACAATCTTCAGCGTTCTAATTAGGAAATGATGTTGCATTGTATCAAATGCTTTTTCTGCATCTATTGAGAGGATCATATGGTCTTCGTTTTTGCTCCTGTTGACATGCTGAATTATGTTTACAGATTTTCATATGTTAAACCAGCCTTGCATCCCTAGAATGAATCCTAATTGATCATTATGTATGACTTTTTAAATATTAAGCTACAATCCATTGGCTAGGATTTTATTGACAATTTTTGCATCTACATTCATTAGTGAAATTGGTAGGTAGTTCTCCTTTTTAGTTGGGTCTTTTCTGGGTTTTGGTATCAGGGTGACGTTTCCTTCATAGAACGTGTTGGCCAAGATTTCTTCCTCCTCAATTTTTTGGAATAATTTCTGCAGCTTGGGTATAAGCTATTTTTTGAAGGTTTGATAGAATTCTGGTGTAAAGCCATCTGAACCAGTGCATTTTTTTTCTTGGGAAATTTTTTTTGTTTCTTTGATGTCAGGTCTTGAAATTGGTCTGTTCAGAAGGTCTATTTCATCTTGATTAGGTCTAGGCAGGGGATGTGATTCCAAGTATTGATTCATTTCCTCTACATTGTCAAATTTCTGGGCATAGAGTTTCTTATAGTATTCAGAGATAATCTCCTGTATCTCTCTGGCATCTGTTTTTATTTCTCCTTTATCATTCCTGATTGAAGTTACTAAAGATTTTACTTTCTGTTTCTATAAAGTCTGGCCAAGGGTTTATCTATTTTTTTTTTTTTTTTTGCTTTTTCAAATAAATAACTTTTTCTTTTGTCAGTTTTCAGAATGATATTTTTGTTTTGAATATAATTAAATCTCTGATTTAACTCTGGCTATTTCTTTTCTTCTGTTTGGTTTGGGGTTAGATTGTTGTTCTTTTTCCAATTCTCTAAGGTGTTTTGTGAGTTTTCTGATGTTTTCACTTTCTGGTTTTCAAAGGCAGGCATCGTGCACAGTAAATTTTACTCTCAGGACTCCTTTGGCTGTATCCGAGAGGTTTTGGTAACGTGTGTCTTCATTGTTGTTGTGTTAGAGGAAATTAACAAATCCCTCTGTAATATTTTCCTGAACCCAACTATCATTCAGCATCAGGTTGTTTAGTTTACATGACTTTGTGTGGGAATGAACAATTTACTTGGAGTTGAGCTTCACCACAATTGCCTTGTGGTCTGAAAAAAGACATGATATATGTCTTTTTGACATATATATATATATATTACAATATTAGACATGGTATAATTTATATTCCTTTAATTTTGATGAGGTTTGATTTGTATCCTAAGATGTGATCTATTTTGGAGTATGTGCCATGATCTGATGAGAAAAAAGAATATTCTTTTACTTTGGGATGGTGTGTTCTGCACATGTCTATTAATCCCATTTGCTCTAGGGTGACATTTAAGTCCTTCGTATCTTTGTTTAATTTCTGTTTAGAGGATCTGTCCAGTTCTGTCAGATGGGTGTTAAAGTGTTAAACACTGACCATTAAAGTGTTATAGGATACCACATTGCTCAGACACCCTCAAGTTCTTTTTCATAAATCTGGGAGCATTTAAGTTAGTTGAGAAAATGTTTAGTATTAAAATGTTTTCTTGTTGTATTGTTCCTTTAACCTGTATGAAGTGTCCATGTTTGTCCTTCATAACTAACGTTGCTTTGAATCTGATTCTATCTGAGAATAAGATTGCAACGCTTGCTTTCTTCGGATTTCTATTTGTTTGATACACTGTTTTCCATCCCTTAACCCAGAGTCTGGATTTGTCCTTCAGGTCTAGGTATGTCTCTTGGAGACATCATATGGATAGCATGTGTTTTTCATCCAGTCAGTCAGCCTGTGCCTCTTCAGTGGGGAATTCAGTCCATTGACATTTATTTTAAGTATCAATCGTTGTGGCAGAATTCTATTCATCTTATTATGAAGTAGTTTGTTGTGTAGTTTAATCCTTTGTGCTATTGTGGAAGCTAAATTCTGAACTTTGGCTTCTAGATGTTTACTTTGTTGGTGGTCAACTGTGGTGTTCTCTATTGAGAACAAGTCTATGTATTTTCTGTAGAACTGGTCTTGTTAGAACAAATTTCCTCAGTGCTTGTATATCTGCAAAGGATTTGATTTTTCCATCAACTTTGAAGCTAAGATGGGCAGGATACAAGATTGTAGGCTGAAAATTATTTTGTTTGATAGTGAAGGAGGATGACCATGCTCTCCTGGCTTGGAAAGTTTCAGTTGAGAAGTCTGTTGTCAACTTAACGGTTCTGCTCTTGTAGGTCAATTGATGCTTATTTCTAGCTGCTTGCAGGATTTTCTCTTTCATCTGGACTTTTGACAGGTTCATTTGATTGTGTCTTGGAGATGCTCTATTAGATCATTGAAATGCTCCAGGGTTTGATATCCATCTGAAATGAATGTGTCAGGATCTTTAGTAAAACCTGGGAAGTTTTCATTTATGATAGTCTCTAGTAGGGCTTCCATACCTTTGGGACAATCTTATTCCCCTTCAGGGATTCCTATTATCCATATGTTTGAATGCTTCCTGGTGTCTTGTAGTTCTCTATGTGCCTGCTTTGCTCTCCATCTACTTTTCTGATCCTGTTACGTGTGTTAACTCAAAGACTTTACCCTCTAACTCTGATGTTCTTTCTTCTCCATGGTCTAATCTATTTTTTTTTTTTTTTGTAGAGACAAGAGTCTCATTTTATCACCCTTGGTAGAGTGCCATGGCATCACACAGCTCACAGCAACCTCCAACTCCTGGGCTTAGGTGATTCTCTTGCCTCAGCCTCCCAAGTAGCTGGGAGTACAGGCGCTTGCCACAACACCTGGCTATTTTTCTGCTTTGCAGTTCGGCTGAGGCCAGGTTTGAACCCGCCACCTTTGGTATATGGGGCCGGCGCCCTACTCATTGAGCCACAGGTGCCGCCCGGTCTAATCTATTTTTGATACTTTCTACTGCTTCTTTAAATTCCCTGATTGCCTCCTTCATTTATTTAAGCTCATCCATATCTTTTCTATATTCTACATATCTCTCATCTGACTTTTGGTTCTGTCTTTCCATTTTCTCATCTAATCCCTTTATTGTCTTAATCATCCATATTTTAAATTTCCCTTTTGTCAAATCCTTTAATTCTATAGAGAAGTCTTTTGGAAAATTTGCCTCATGGTCCCTCAGAGGAGTTGCTCTAATTTGGTTATTCATGGTGCCTGAATTTTTCTTTTGGTTCCCCCTCATGTATACTTTCTTCTTGTTCACTTACTTGTGCACCTTTTTCCTTCTCACTTACTCCTTTGCTTCAAGTTACTTTGCTCCGAGTTTAGGTGATGAAGAGGCCTTTTGGTATGGGGTCAGAAGGTAGAGAAGGGTTAGAGCAAGTAGAGAAACAAGAGGAATGGAGAAAAAGAAGAATAAAGAAGAAAAGGGGAGAATAGTAAAAGAATAGCAAAAAAAAAAAAAAAGAAAGAAAGAAAGAAAAAGAAGAGAAAGAAAGGCAAAAAGGGGGAAAAAGATATTGTTCCTGGTGGTGGCCCATTCATCTCAGCACTCAATCCCCCAGATCTGGGATTCCACAGTTGTCAACAATTCATCAGAGACAGGTCTCACAGATTTCTCTTACAACTATTCCCATGGACAGTGGGAGTCCCTGGGCCTGTCCTGAGTGAAAGTAGTCTCCCCACAGGTGGAACTCTGACCATCAGGCCTGCTTACACAAGATTCTGCTGCCTTTTACCACAGTGGAGTTTACCAGACTGGGAACTTTCCCCATACAGATGTTTCACCTGCTGCGAAACTGCAATAGGACTGCTCCAGACGGCACCCCAAACCGGCCCCCAAATTCTGCATGGGAGTGCTCATTTCTTCAATATTATCAGAGTCACTGACCCCACATAAGTAAAGATCCGCTCCACACAGGCATCCAGCAAGATGCCCGCTTATACAAGCTACTGGTGCCCTTTACCATAATGGCTTCCCCCATCCAGGAACATTTACCCTATGGATGCTTCACTGATTGCCAAACCATAATAGAGCCACTCCAAATTACAGATACAAAGTCTATCGACTAAAGGAGGGGAGAACCCTCACCCAAGCAGGAGGCCAGCCACAGGCTCTCTGCAAGGGAATAGGGAACAAAAGCCCTCTCATTTTACCTCCCTGGAGAGAGCCGCTAAACACCAGGTCTCTTTCTCCAGGGAGGTCCCACTTATGAAACTAGACACCACCCTGACAGGTATAAAAGTGATCAAATATTTTCCCTCACAATTCCAAACTCCCAGTCTACCCTTCACCCCTAGCATGGTGGTCTCAAGTTCTGCCCCCTGTTGAATACAGAAGTTTTGGTCTTTTCCTGAGAGATCTGGGCATAATGTGGACAACTGAACATCATGACAGAATCTGTGACTACTGGAGCAAAAAGAGGGCATGGGATGAAAGGGACACTCTGCAGGAAGAGGAAAACTCCCCTGGTTATGACCTTGCCTGGCCAGTGGGGGTGGCAACCTCCGTTTGGACTGTGTCTGGTGGGAGTGGGTGTAGAAACCCCAGCACTGATGGAGCCTACGAGGAGAGTGATTGTTTGGCATGCACTGAGTTCAGTGACCCCAGCTGGTCTGGAAAGCAGAAGTTTGCCAGGTGTGGACTGAGACCTAAGGGCAAGGGTGTGGTCCCCTGACTCTAAAAGAACCCATAAGAAGAGGCTTCCTGGGTGTGGACCAAGACCTGAGGACAAGGGCATGGTCTCCTTACACCAACAGATCTGGCAAGCCTCCAGGTGTGGACTGAGACCTGTGGGTGGGGTGTGGTCCCCTGACTCCAACTGTGATGGAAAGCAGAGGCTTGCCATATGTAGACTGAGACCAGCAGGTGGGTGGTGATCCCCTGACTCCAACAGAGCCAGTGAGCAGAGGCTTGCTCGGTGTGAACTAAGACTGAGGGGCAGGAGTGTGGTCCTCTAAATCCAACTGGACTGGCAAGCAGAAGCTTGCCAGGTGTTGACTTAGACCAGCGGACAGGGGCATGGTCCCCAGCTCCAATGGGGGTGCCAAAAGAGAAGCAGACACCAGTGAAGACAGAGACTGGCAGGCAGAGGCATGGACCCCTGGCTCTAATGATGCTGTTAGAGACACTTGGATCCCTCTCTGTTGAACAGAGTGTATACTGGCTGAGACAATTTGATTGCAACTTGTGTCTGGGGCTGTCTACCCAGGGAAACTCTGAGGTTCACCTCAAAGTTCTGTAGCAGTAAAGAACTGATGGGAGGGGACAGGGCACAGCAGCTATTTTTATCTTTCCACAACCAAGATTTAAATCTAATACCATGTCTTCTAAGGATAGGGTAGAGGTTGGCTGATATGAAAACAGCTAGCTGTGCTATCTCACCAAGTAGGTCCTCAGAGTTTCTGGCCAAAACTCTGAAAGGTACCTTGTAAGGTTGCAGGACATAAGCCACAATTACAAAGCATAGCTATTTTGTAAGGGGTGATTATCTGTACTACCTGGGAATGCCAATTTGATCTCACCCTACCAGTTCTAATAACCAAATGGTGGAAAATAAACATGGTGTGGAACCAAGGGAAGAACTCTGCAACATGAATAACCAGAGTAGATCACCTCCCCACCAAGGAATGACAAAGGAGATACAACTGAAGATGCCATTCATAGATGAATGGCTGAAATGTCAGAAATAGAATTCAGAATATGGATGGCAAATAAGAAGAATAGAATGGAAGAAAATTTAGAAATTGAAATCCAAAGAGTCATTTGAAAGTTGTCTGAAGAAATTAATGAATTCAAAGACAAAGCCACCAACGATATGCACATAATGACAAAAGAGATAGTAGAGTTCAAGGAAACAAAAAAGTTAGTTGAGGAGTTCCAAATACAGTAGAATTCCTCAATAATAGATTTGACCAGGCAGAAGAAAGGATCTCTGAAACTGAAGACAAAGATTTTGTAGGTTCCCAAATGCTCAAAGAGGCAGACAGATGGAGAGCAAAACCTGATCATGCCCTGAGAGTTGTGGGATCACTCATCCAAACATTCATCTTATAGGAATTCCCAAAGGAGAAGGGGATGGTCCTAAAGATACAGATGCTCTAGTCCAAGAGATTTTGGAGGAGAATTTCCCAAGCATTGCAAGAGATACAGAACTTCAGATAGCAGACAGTTTCAGAACCCCAGAAAGACTCAATCCAAATAAAGCCTCTCCTAGACATTGTGATTAACTTTGCCAAAGTTAAGATGAAGGAGAAAATTCTGCAAGCAGCCAGATGTAAGAAAAGCATTACCTACAAAGGAAGAAATATCAGAATGACTGCAGACCTCTCAGCTGAAATGTTTCAAGCCAGAAGAGGATGGTCATCAACCTTCAATCTCCTAAAACAAAACAACATCCAGCCCAGGATCCTGTATCCAGCCAAACTGAGTTTCCTTTGTGATGGAGAAATCAAATACTTTAAAGACATACACATGTTGAAGAAATTTGCCATAACTAAACCAGCTCTCCAGGATATTCTTAGACCAATCCTCCACAATGACCAGCACAATGCTCTACCACCAAAGTAAATTCACTCAGAAATTTTTGATTAAAACCCAACTTCCACAGTGGTGAAAGGATTAAAAATGTCCACTAGACATTCAAAAAACATGACAACAAAAACACTACCAGGTTTATCAATTCTGTCAATTAATGTGAATGGTGTAAATGGTCCTCTAAAGACACAAGGTTGACTGACCAGATACATAGACTCAGGTCAGATATCTGCTGCATACATGAATTTCATCTTAACTTAAAGGATAAAAATAGACTCAGGGAGAAGGGATGGACATCTATAACACAGTCAAATGGAAATCGGAAAAAAGCAGGGGTTACAATTTTAGTTGCAAACACAATTGGCTTTAAACACACAAAGATAAACAAAGATCAGGATGGTCACTACATATTTGTCAAGAGAAAAACCCATCATGAAGAGATTTCAATAATCGACATTTATATACTCTACCAGAATTCTCCTCAATTCATGATGCAAATCCTAATGGAGATGAACAACTTGATATCTTCCTGCAACATAATAGTTGGAGATTTAACATCTCTTTTGCAGTGTTGGATAGATCCTCCAAGAGGAAACTAAACAAAGAAATACTAGAATTAAACCTGACCCTAAAACAAATGGACATAGTAGACCTGTACAGAAAACTTCATCTTAATAAAACTGAATAAGCATTCTTCTCATTGGTCCATGGATCATCTTCCAAAATTGATAATATCTTAGGACACAAGCCTAATCTCAACAAATTTAAAAGAATAAAAATTATTCCTTGTGTCTTCTTGGGCCACGATGGAATAAAAGTTGAAACAAATAGTAAAAGGAATCTTCATACTCAAACAAAGTCATGGAAACTAAATTAAGGTTGAACAATAACTGGGTCAAAGACGAGATTAAGAAAGAAAACACCAAATTTTTCAAACAAAACGATAATGAAGACACAAATTATCAAAATCTGTGGGATACTGCAAAGGCAGTCCTAAGAGGGAAATTTATAGCATTGGAAGCCTTCATTAAGAAAACAAAAAAGAGAGAAAGCTAACAATGTAATGGATCATCTCAAGCAACTGGAAAAAGAACCTTCCAACCCCAAACCCAACAAAAGAAAAGAAGTAACCAAAATTAGGGCAGAATTAAATGAAAATGAAAACAAAAGAATCATTCAGAATATCAATTAAACTAAAAGTTGGTTTTTGGAAAAGATTAATAAAATTGATAAACCTTTGCCTAAGTTAACCAGAAACAGAAAAGCAAAATCTCTAATATCTATCAGAAATGATAAAGGAAAAATAACAGACACATCAAAAATTCAAAAAATCCTCAATGATTATGACAAAAAAAAAACTATTCCCAGAAATATGAAAATCTGAAAGAAATGGGACCAATACCTGGGAGCATGCTATCTTCTTAGACTCAACCAGAAAGAATTAGATATCTTGAGTACACCTATATCAAGCACTGAAATAGCATCAACAATACAAAATTTCCCAAAAAAGGACAGTGTCTGTGGCTCATTGAGTAAGGTGCCAGCCCCATATACCAAGGCTGGCGGATGCAACTCAGCACTGACCAAAGTGCAACAGAAAAATAGCTGAGCATTGTGGCAGGTGCCTGTAGTTCGAGCTACTTGGGAGGCTGGGACAAGAGAATAACCTAAGAGCTGGAGGTTGCTGTGAGCTATGACACCATGACACTCTAACTAGGACGACAAAGTGATAATCTGTATCTTAAAAAAAAAAAAAAAAAAATTCCCAGAAAAGTCCAGGACCAGATGGCTTCATCCAAATTTTATCAAACCTTTAAAGAGGAACTAGCACCTATATTATATAACCTTTTCCAAAGCATAGAAAAACAAGGAATACTTCCCAACACATTCTATGAAGCAAATATCACACTGACCCCCAAACCAGGAAAGGATCCAACAAAGAAAGAAAATTATAGACCAGTATCATTAATCAATATTGATACTAAAATATTCAATAAAATCTTAGCAAACACAATTCAACAACACAGAAAAAAATTATACACCATGACCAAGCTGGTTTTAATCCAGGGTTACAGGGTTTGTTCAACTTACGCAAATCTATAAATATAATACATCACATAAATAAAACAAAGACCATATGATTCTATTAACTGATGCACAAAAAGACTTATATAATATCCACCAACCATTCATGATTAGAAAACTTAAAAATATAAGCTTAGACAGGACATTTTTTTAAACTGGTAGAGGCCATCAACAGCAAACCCACAGCCAATATTATATTGAATGGAGTAAAATTGAAAACATTTCCTTCCACTCAGATCAGTAACTAGGCAAGGATGCCAATTGTCTCCAGTGCTATTCAACAAAGTAATGGAAGTCTTAGCCATCGCAATCAGGCAAGAGATAGTGATTAAAGGTATTCAAATAGGGTCAGAGAAGATCAAACTCTCATTCTTCGCTGATGATATGGTCCTGTACCTGGAAAACCCCAGGGACACAACTACGAAACTCTTAGAAGTTATTAAAGAATACAGCAGCGTTTCAAAATACAAAGTCAATAATTACAAATCAGTACCTTTATATATACCAACAATAGTCAAACTGAAAATATAGTCCTTTTACAGTAGTGTCAAAGAAGATGAAATATCTTGGAACAAAGGACGTGAAAGATCTCTATACAGAGAATTATGAAACTCTTAGAAAAATAGCTAAACATGTTAACACATGCAAAAACCCACCATGCTCATGGTTGGGAAGAATCAATATTGTTAAAATGTCCATACTACCCAAAGCAATCTACAGATTTAATGCAATCACGATTAAAGCACCCTCATCATACTTTAAAGAGCTTTAAAAATTTGTGATTCATTTTATATGGAAACAGAAAAAATGGAGAACAGCCAATATATAACTCAGAAATAAAATCCAATCAGGAGGTATCATGGTTCCACACCGCAGGCTATACTATAAATCTATAGGGATCAAACCAGCATGGGACTGGCACAAAAACAGAAATGGATTTATGGAACAGAATAGAAAACCAAGAAATGAACCCAGGTACTTATTGTGATTTGACCTTTGATAAGCTTATCAAAAATGCTCAGTGGGATAAAGACTCACTATTTAACAAATGATGCTGGGTAAACTGGCTGGAAACCTGTAAAAGACTGAAACTGACCCCCACCTTTCACCATTAACAAAAATTGATTCTCACTGGATAAAATGTTTCACTTAAGACATGAAACTGTAAATATACTAGGAGAGAGTGCAGGGAAAAACACTGAAAGAAATCAGCCTGGCAGAATATTTTATGAGGTGGACCCCCCCCCCCATGCAATTGAATCAACACCAAAAATACATTACTGGGATCTGATCAAACTAAAACCATTTTGCATAGCCAAGAGCACAGTAAGTAAAGCAAATAGTCAACCTTGAGAATGGGAATAGATTTTTGCAGGTTATGCTTCTGACAAAGGTCTGATAACTAGAATCAACATAGAACTCAAACTAATCAATAAGAAAAGAACAAATAACCCCATTTCTATGTGGGCAAGAGACGTGAACAGAAACTTCTCTGATAGAGACAGGTTCATGGTCTACAAACACAGGAAAAAATGCTCATCATCTTTAATCATCAGAGAAATGCAAATCAAAACCACTTGGAGATACCATCAAACTCGAGTAAGATTAGCCCACATGACAAAATGCATAGACTACAGATGTTGGCGTGGATGTGGAGAGAAGAACACTTGTACACTGCTGGTGGAAATGCTAGCTAATAAAACCTTTTTGGAAAGAAGTTTGGAGATTATTCAAGGAACTAAAAGTAGAGTTATGATTTGATCCTGCAATTCCTCTACCAGGTACACATAAAGATGATCAAAAATTATTTTACAACAAAGACATTTGCACCATAATGTTTATTGCAACCCAATTCATAATTGCCAAGACACGGAAATAGCCCAAGTGCCCACTGACCCATTAATGGATTTACAAATTGTGGTATAGGTACACTATGGAATACTACACAGCCATAAAAAAGACGGAGACTTTGCATCTTTTATGTTTACCTGGATGGAGCTGGAAAATATTCTTCTTAGTAAAGTATGTCAAGAATGGGGGGAAAAAGCATCCATTGTACTCAATACTACTATGAAATCAATTTATAATCCCCTACATATTCATATGAATGGTAAAACCTAATTATAGTCCTGAAAGTAGAAGGGAAATGGAAAGGGGAGAGGGTACGTGGGAAGAGGGAGGGTATTTGGGGGTACCTCACCTAATGTTCATGATGCAATGGTACATTTCAAAACTATTAAGAAAAGAGTATAATTTCAATGGATGTTTTAATCAGTTCAATGTAAGCACTTCACATTGTATATCAAATCAGTACACTGAACCCCATTAATGCATTAATGTACACAGTTATGGTATAATTTAAAAAGTTAAAAAATTTATTGAAGATGGATAAAATTCTAACTCTAAGGCATGAAACAATAAGCCTCCTAGATGAAAGTGTGGGGTAAATACTTGAAGATATCAGCCTGGGGAAAGATTTTATGAAGATGAATTCCATGGCACTTCATAACAACAAAAGTAAACAAATTAAACTGAAAATCTTTTGTACTGCTAAGGAAACATCAAAGCAAACAGACAACCTTCAGAATGGGAATAGATATTTGCAAATTATGAATCAGACAAAAGCTAGATAACCATAATCTATAAAGAACTCAATCAACAAAAACAAAAAAAGATCCAACAATCCCATCTATCACTGGGCAAGAAGCATGAATGGAACCTTCTCTAAAGAAGACAGAAAGAGGGAGTAGGCAAGATGGCTGTCTGGAGCCAGCATTCAGCAGAAGCTCCCATCTAGAGGGAGAATTAATGGCCAGATACAGCCCAATAAAGCTGAAGATCAAGAGCTGAGCTGAGAGAGAGAATTTTTAAGTTCATGGAATACCTGTGGAGGCAAGCTGGGACTCCAAGGAAGCAAATTTCAGGTACAAAACCCATCCCAAAGAGAACAAGAATCCTTCCCCTCCCCTCCAAGAGACTGGTTTGCTCTCTTCTCTATACAAGTGAATAGTGAACAGAAGACTTCTTGTTTCACCACTTGGGAGAGAGTGGCTGAAGGATGGGACTTCTTCTCCAGAAGAGATCCCACTGCATGCCCAGGCAGTCTTTTGCCTGGAAAAGAAGTTGAACGAATATTTGTCTTGCCTTCATGAACTCCCAATCCACCTTTCCCCCCCCTCTACTGGCATTCTGGAAACCTACCTCCTGCAGAACCTGGAATGTCTAGTGGATTTTTGCTAGGATTAGGCATCTCATGGGCTGTGGCACAGCAGTGCTAAAACTGTAACTCTAGTAGAAGCGGGGAGCTGCAAAGTGGGTGGTGCGAGGACCCGTCAGAGCTCTACCTCCGACCCACAAAGGTGGCAGCATCTCCCACCAGCAGCCGTACACATAGAACCCGTGGTGGAACCACCCACCAGCACCCCACTCTTCCGACCCACGTGGCACAATAAAACAGTAGCTGCCCTACCTCTGACAAGTCCCACAGCCACACCTCTGACACACAGCACAACCCTCGACACTGGCAGCACCACCCCTGACTGTGGTGGTAGCTCCACAGACCCTCGGCTTCTCATTCCTGGTGGGGTCAAATTTGGAATAGACACCTTCCCAATTCTGTGGAACACCAGAGGGAACCAGATCTTGCACCTCATGGGTTCCAGAGGAGGAGTGGGGCAAGGGCAGAGGCCAGGTCTCTGAGGGAGAGAATTACACGCTGTGATGTTAACCCATGGCTGGGATCAGACGCTGGTGGAATACTCCCCAGTTTCCAATGAACACTGGAGGGAATCAGGCTTGAACTCCTCCTGCCTGCAGGTCACACAGTGAGATGGCCCAGTTGTGGAGGCATGGATGCCTCTTTGACTCAGGTGCAAATCCCTAGTGTACTTGAGTATTGGAGAGATCTGGGACATAGCCCGGTGGGGTTACCAGTGATGGTGGGTGACGGAAGTACAAGGTGGGGAAGGAGGCACCAGCCCACCTGGACTAACTCTTTTCCTGGGCAGGACTTTTTGACTCTATAGAGCACCAGAGAGTCAAAATTGAGCTCCCAATGGATCCCTGCTGTCTAGTTGCTGGAGACCCTTTGAACTCTCCCACTTAAATTGCATTTGTGCTGAATGGGACAAACAGTTTGGAACTCTTGACCTGGGCCAATCACCCAGGGACTGTCCAAGGTTGTACCCTGGTTGTGTTGTACTGGGAGGTTTTTATTCTCCTCTTCCAGTTGTTGCCTGTAGGAGGTGGGGTGTCTTAGTTGCTTGTATTTCTCCACAGCTGAGATTTCAATTCAAAGTCACTGATTCACTAGGTTTGGACAAACTCTAGCTAAATACAATACAGAGTCAACTAGCCCCATCACACCAGTCATAAGAAAACCATAACCTACAAGGGGAGGAATATTAGAATGACTACATATCTCTGTGCTAAAACTTTTCAAGCCAGAAGAGGATGGTCATCAACCTTCAATCTCCTAAAACAAAAAAACCTTTCAGCACAGGATCGTGTATCCAGGTAAACTGAGTTTCATTTATGATAGAGAAATCAAATGCTTTTATGACATACACATGCTGAACAAATTTTCCACAACTAAAGCACAGCAGTTCAGAATATTCTCAGACCCATCCTCCCCAATGACCAACACAACGCTCTACCCCCAAAGTAAATTCACTTAGAAATTTTTCATCAAAACTGAACTTTCACAGTGGCCAAAGGATTAAAAAGTTCCATTTGTCTTTCGAAAAACTTGACACCCAAAATACTACCAGGCTTGTCAATACTCTCAATTACTGTGAATGGCTTAAATTGTCCTCTAAAGATGCACACGTTGGTTGACTGGATACAAAAACGCAGGCCAGATATCTGCTGCATAATAGAATCTCACCTTAACTTAAAGGACAAATACAAACTCAGGGTGAAGGGATGGTCATCTATCATCCAGGCAATTAGAAATCAGAAAAAAGCAGGGGTGGCAATTTTATTCACAGATATAATAGACGTTAAACCAACAACAATAAGGAAAGACAAGGATGGTGACATCATATTTGTTAAGGGAAACACTCATCATGATGAGATTTCAATTATTAACATTTATGCACCCAACCAGAATGCTCCTCAATTTATAAGACCTTAACAGATATGAAGAAATTGATATCTTCCATAACCATAATAGTCAGAGATTGTAACATCCCTTTGGCAGTATTCCATAGATACTCCAATAAAAAACTAAGCGAAGAAATTTTAGACTTAAACTTCCAGATACAATTGAATTTAACAGACAAATACAGAACATTTCATACTAACAAAATTGAATACACATTTGTCTCATCAGCCCATGGAACAACCTCCAAAATTCATCACATCGTAGGTTACAAGTCTAACCTCAGTAAATTTTAAAGAATACATATCATTCCTTGTATTTTCTTGGATCATCATGGAATAAAAGTGGAACTCACCACTAATAGGAATCTGCATACTCACACCAAGATATAGCAACTAAATAACCTTATGTTATAGCTGGGTCATAGATGAGATTAAGAAGGAAATCACCAAATTTTTTAAACAAAACAATAATGAAGACACAAATTATAAGAACCTGTGGGATATTGCAAAGACAATCGTAAGAGGGAAATTTATAGCATTGTAAGCCTTCCTCAGGAGAATGGAAAGAGAAGATGTCAACAACTTAATGGGACACCTCAACCAACTGGAAAAGGAAGAACATTCCAACCCCAAACCCTGCAGAAGAAAAGAAATAACCAAAATTAAAGCAGAATTAAATGAAGTCGAAAACAATAGAACTATTCAAAAGATCAATGAATGAAAAAGTTGGTTTTTTGAAAGGTTTAGCAAAATTGATAAACCTTTGGGTAACCTAACCAGAAACAGAAACCTAAAATCCCTAATATCATCATTCAGAAATGACAAAGGCAAAATAACAACAAACACCTCAGAAATGAAAAAAAATCCTTAATTCTACAAAAAAACTATTCTCATAAATATGAAAATCTGAAGGAAGTAGACGAATATTTGGAAGTACGCCACCTACCTAGACTTAGATAGAAAGAACTGGAAATCTGAACAGACCTGAATTAAGTACTGAAATAGCAACAACTTTACAAAATCTCCCAAAAAAGAAGAGTCTGGGACCAGATGGCTTCGCGTTAGAATTCTATCAAAACTTTAAAGAGGAACTTGTACCTATATAACCTAAACTTTTCCAAAACACAGAAAAAGGAGTACTTCCTAACACATTCTATGAAGCAAATATCACCCTGA
>CAUYRH010169263.1:0-50680 GCA_963574655.1 Perodicticus potto
TAATATTTAATATGACAAATATTAAAAGTACATTATTTTTTCATTGAACTATTTTTCAGATTGTATATAAAGTCAGCACATTGTGCCCCATGATTGCACCAATGTACACAATTATGATTTAATAAAAATTAAAAAAAAAAAAAGTACATTAAGAACAAAATTCTTCTCTTAGAATTCCCAAGGGAAAGCAATCTTTCACCAACAGGCATATTAGCTGTATTTTACACACGTTCTTTATCAAGTTAAGGAATTTCTCTTTATTCTTAATTTGCTGAGAATTTTTATCATAAATATGTTTTGAATTTTTTTTAACATTTCATCTGAGAACATCATGATTTTCCTCTATTCTTGAAAGATATGTTAGCTGGATATGAGCTTCTGAATTGAAGTTCTTTTCTTTCACAGTATGGAAAATGGTACACCAATTCCTTCTAACCTCTAGGGTTTCTGATGAGAAATTTGCTTTCATTGAACTTGGTTTGCTTTTCTGGGTAAGGTATTTTTATTCCTTGCCTTCAATATTTTTTTCTTTGTCTTTAGTTTTCAGAAGTTTGACTATGGTCTTAGTGTGGTTTATTCTGTTTGGGGTTTACTTAGTTTCTCGGATCTGTAGGTTTATGTCTTTTGTCAAATTTGGAAAGTTCTTAGTCATCATTTCCTTAAGTGCTTTTTAATTCTAGACCTCTTTTCACCTCTCAGTTATATCTCCAAATGTATGAATGATAGAATTTATTTTATAGTCCCACAATTCTTTGAGGTTGGGACTGAAACATTTGAAATGTTTCTATTTCTTGGTATAAGATGTCATTTTCAATTGTAACCAAAAACTTAAAATAGGGTATTATAGTAAGGGACTCTGCATCTATTTTTGATGATTTTGTCTGACATTACTCTATCATGGAAAGAAAGGAGATGCCTTCCTTGTAACTATCAGAGGAGGTGGAAGTTCAAGTTGCACTAATGGGAATAGAAGTTTAGGTTCCTCACTGAGTCTCTGCTGATAACAAAGGGAGAGGTCCCATCCTTATTGTAGATGGCAGTGAGATTTCTGGATGCCCCCTAGACCTTCACTGATACCTTCCTTACGGAGAGGGAGCAAAATGCCTCATTACTGTTCCCCAAGTGACCACCAGCCACATCACAAAGGCTATTCCTTACTACTGAGTAGTGGTGAGAATACTAATTCTCCTATAGGATTCCCACTACAGCACCCCACAAAGAGAGGCAGAGATGGCACGTTACTGCTGAATGGGATGAAAGCTCAGATTCTTTCCACATGACCCCCCCCCACACACACACACACACACTGCTGGATGAGGTGATAAATATGGCTTCCTGCTGGGCCTTTCCAACACCACCTTGTTGGTGTAGGAAGGATGGTATATTGAATTGACTTTTTACAGCCTAAGTCTACTCTTACTATGCAGCCTTTGCTAAAATGGGTGGGGATGGAGCTTCACCCTGTTTATTTGGGTGGTTTTTATTTTCCTACTATGGTGTTTGGCTGGAGCAGGATGATTACTGTCTAAAAATTTTCTGTGTTGTTACATGGCTCTCTCCTTGTCCTTTGAGTAGAGTGGATAACTTTTGATGCTGTGTTGTTTACTTTCTTTCTTATTTTCTTTTTTGTTTGTCAGTTTTTTGTTCTATACTTGTGGCATGTTTGAGTTTCTGACTTCTTCAGCTCCATGTCTGGTTTATATAAAACAAAAAGAAAACCATGAAAATTCACTACTGTGTTGTTCCTTGACTCCTCAGTCCTAGATGATCCTTCATCTTCTTCCCAGCTTTCATAGTCTTCTTATGTTTGTTTCCTATATACTATTTGGGGTTTTTAGTTGTACTTATTAACTGAAAGAGGAAAAAGATATCTACTTCCTCTTCCCCAAAGTGTGAGTCTACAAATATTCATTAAATCTATAAAGTGTAACATTCTGATATAAAAAATGTAAAATCCTTAGGAAAAAAATAAATGCACAATTCCTTGGTGTATCAATTCAATGTTACTCAAGATAACAAATCTTCCAACGAATTACCTAATCACTGATGAAATAATCACAGTTTACTTAAGAATGTCTTGTTTACTTCCATTTGGAAATGCTCCAATAAAAAATTAACATCAGGCTCCCCACAGAAATTGTCCAATGGGTAAGAAGTCTACTGATTAAACAAACTCTTCTGGCATCATTTATATTTTTCCATTTCTCTACTTTCTTAAAACTACACTAACATTCCTAACTTGGGCCAGTATGATTTCATATGGGAGGAGTACAACTGTAAAGATAAAACCCCCAGAGTTTTATGTTTGCTAACATGTTTTACATCATTGTTCTTTTTTCTTTTTTTTTCCTCTCCCCATAGACAAATTGGCCTGGTTTAAGAGTGAAAACTCACTCAGTGCTGCTTAGATTAAGCTCTCAATTTGATGAGATATTAGGTTGGTTAAAAAATAGCAGCATGCCCCAGGATGGAACTGAACCTCTGAGGAAGGGGGAAAAACAACAGCCTCATGTTTGAGAAATAAGGGGCAAGCCTGGGGCCTGTGGAGGCCTTTCTCCTATTTAGCATGTGGCCTGTCCTACACAGGCATTGACCTGTGTGGGCATGTGTATGTGGGGCACACGGAGCCCACATAGAGCAAATTTCTTTCAAGTGTCAAGGCTGCCTATAAATGTTTGACCCTGGGGAAGAGGTCATTTTTTCTGAGGCTAGCACTGAGGCTAGCACTGTGGGCCTGTTGGGCCACTTCCAAGGCCACAACTAGCTGGGCTCAGATGAATGGTTACACTTCATCAGCAATGGAAACACATTATCTTTTACCCTGCCCATTTTCTGCCAAATTCCACTCATGTAACATAAAACACTTTTACATTAGTAATAAACCTGTTCCTAACCAGAAGAAAAAATATTTTTCAATAATTCCATTAGGAAACATAAACAGTATTTCAATGTAAGATCAGTCTCAGTAAGTTTAGATGGGTCAGAGGATAAAATAGTTTGAAGATGTGTGTTTCTGTATTTATTTTTTTTCCATCTGTCACATCACTTATAGTCAATAACATCCCATAAGCACCTTTCCAAATACACAAATATTTTTTTAAAGGTCCTCTCTAAAGGACCTCTAAATTGCCTGTGATAATTTCCCTTCTTGCTCAAACCTTCAAATGTGTATTTTAAATTACAGTCACTTTAGTATACATGAGATTTTCAAAATAGTGAGCTCTTACTGCTATTTTGTATGGGCTCGGTATGCTTTCGGAAATCTCTGGTATTAAATTTTCTCTATTGAGAAATTAGTTTCTATTAGGTAAGCTTAGGGAAATCATTTTTCTTCCTCTACATTCTGTGTTGCTCTGTGAAAAATTATAAGAAACAGAATAAGAAACCATACTAATATAGTTTATGCAAGAAACTGCCTCAAATTGTGTGGACTTCTAACTGCAAACAAAGCCCTGGTCTCCACTCATGTAACATCACAGATACTACTTTTGAATGACATTTATTTTCAGAACTATCTCAAGAGGCAGGGCATGTAATTTGAATTCTGCTTTAGCTATTTTAAGGTAATTCCATACATATCAAAACAGCCACATATGAAATACCTGACTATGAAGATAGAAATGTGTGAATATGGATTATTCACTTTTTAAAAACTAAGCGGAGACTGAAAGGGGGGGGGAGACTAATTGTAAACAACTCTTATTGTTTCCCTAAACTACATTTCTGAGAAAGAAGCACCATTCCAGATGTAATGAGTCACTGAGTGTGAGAGGTCAATGACTCTCTTTTAAGAATATTGTGCGCTTTGGGGACTCAGCACAGGCATGGATGTCACCCTTCAGCAGGTTGTACTCAGATTATGTTTAACGCAGGTTGTACTCAGATTATGTTTAACGCAAAGTATCAACTTTACAGTTATCGCTTTAGTCAGACACTTAGATTCTTTTTTACGTGAGTGCTTTTATTACTGGACTATAACCTGAGGAGAGGAATTGGTATTTATTCTTGTCCGCAGGCATTTTGTGAAATACAGCACATGATCAATGGTGGAGATTGTCACTACAGTACATAACTAAACTGAATTGTTTCTGATTTTTTTCCTTGATAGTAGTTGTGAAATGTAAACATTCAATTTATAAATCATTTCTTTACTCCTGGAAAGGGAGATGAAGATATACTCTCCTTGTACGTGAGGATGATAGAGTCCACTTTCCACCAGAAGTTCAAATACAAATCAAGCTCTGATGTCTTGTCCAGAAAAGTCAGGCAGGAATGAAAGACCTAGCTGAATCCAAAAAGCCTACTCAGTTATGAGGCACGTTGCAGCAAGTCCCTCTTTATTTGCCTTAAAATAATTTATCACTTTGGAGAATTAAGTAAAGTATAATAATTAAATGTCAGGCAGTTTGCAAATGTTTGTAGATAAGAAAAAAAAAATAGCATGTTAATGTAATCATCTTCTGCAGAACTTTCTTTTGCAAAAGTGCTTTCGTATGTATTATCTTATCTGTTCCTCACAATATCATACAATATAGCCCGGGGAAAAGTTATATTTCTCATTTTCAAAGGAAACTAATGTTCACAGAATTGATTGACACAGACATACACAAACATAGAATCAGTCTGCGAACCAGGCTTCCCACGTCCTCTACCTGGTCTGATCTCCTAATCAACAGATTCATCCCTACCAATCCCAAAATAAAGTCGTTTAAGGCTGGGTTCCCTAAAAGTAGAATATAGGACAAATTCTTTTGAAAGTAGCCTACGAAGAGAGTAACATCAGGAGAAATGTCTAGGGTTGTGAAGAAAGTGAGAGAGAGCCGAGGAAGAAGCCAGCCAAAGAAGGGTCCTCCGGAGACCTCCGTCCTCAGCCTCTGGTCACACCCTGGAGTGTGAACTGCCCCAGAGGTTTTCTCAGAGGTGAGTCGTTAGCTATGGATACCCGTGAGAGTGGGTGGGGGAACCTCTCAGGTGCAGGCCGGCGAGGTGTCTCCAGGTCAGCTAAGGACGATGCTTACAGAAGGGAGTACTGAGGGCAGGGGCTGCAATCGGTAGACCAGAAGGCGAAAGGTAGCTCAGCAGAGTCTGCTTCAGAGAACTAATTGCAATTGTCTTTTGAGAACTGTTTAACTTTTTTTTTGATCTTGTTGTAAATCATTTCAAACATATACCAGAGCAGAGAGAATAGCATAATGGACTCCCACACACACGCAGCCATCGCCAGCAGTAACCAACACCCGGCCGACCTCGCTTCCTCTGAGTGCTGCTGTTTTAAAAACAGGGCTTGTCATTCTCCGTGTTCAGGAAAAACAACATACGCAGCATAGTTTAAACAATTATTTCAAGTGACATGTTCTCGTTAAGGAGCAATTTAGTCCTGGAGAGACTTGGATTTATGATATATGAGTTTCAGTCTGGGTCTGCGAAGTTAGGGGATTCACGTTTCCTATGATCTTTTACAGGTGTAACACTTGGTAATTTTCTGCCAAATGTAGCATGGGATAAATAGTTTATACTTTCAAATCCACTTGCTAGCTCTTCACTAGTCTCTAGTTATTATTTATCCCAGGACAGATTACCAAGTGCAGCTTTTATAAGCGTGGCCTTCTTAAGACTGTTGCTATTTCTTTCTTGGCAGAGCAGTTTCTTTGTCTCCAGCTAATAATCTATACTTTTAGACATATTTAGGGCAGGGTCCTGGTGTCCTGTTTAGATTTTTACTAATTGGGGGCCTAGAAAATTGTACCAAATACATGATTGTGAAATAAACAAGTAAATATCCCTCCTTCCTTTGATTACCATGACACTGGGTGTGTGTATTTACGATGGCTCATAGGATGTTTCATTGTGATTATTTATTCCCATACTTGCCTTACATATTTTCTTACCTGGGGTTTCTGAGATGCAGACTCTGAAATAAGGATTCTAGAATAAGTAACTTATTCATGACATGATACCAGGAAACATGATTAAGACAGTGGAGAAACAAGACAGGGAAGGAAAAGCCAGCACTGGGGGAGGGGGGGGGGGAAACTAGAGCTTAATCATGCTGGAGAACTCTGGGAATCCATAGAACACAGACCTCGGTGCTATCCCACCTTCAGGGGATTCGATTTGGAAGGCATTCATTTCCTGCACATAGGCAGAGCAGAATTTTGTGGACAGAAAATCCCCTCAAATAAAGACAATTAGGTCCTGTGATGTTGCATGGTAGTCTAGTGTGCACAAAAATGCAGATGTCAAGGGCATATGAGTGTGGAACCAAGAACATCTATTACATTTGTGCACAAAGTGAATGACTGTCTTTTAATCAAGTTCTGCTCTTCTTTTACCCTATCCCCTCAAGCTAATAATAGTATAGAACACTAATTAAATGTTATGAAATGAACGAATAAATTGATAGAGACACATAACAAATGGCCCTACTAAGTTGCACACACTCTAAACCCAAACAGGCTTGTGTGTCCTTACTAAGTACACCTCAGACCATAAAACAACCCTGTTATGGAATATAATGTACTCCCTCAGATTGACAGACTTGAAGACTCTCCAGTTGAGTCTTTTCTAAAATACATGTACCACTGCAGTGCCACCCTTGCTATATATGGTAACTCAACTTTCCAATTGTGGCGTGTGAGTTGAAACCATAAATACAACCATGAAAGTTCACCTAACACATTCCAAACCTTTTCCAAGTTCATTTTCCCTTAAGTTTCCAATGTGTGGTTATTTCAAGTGGAATGCAGTCCACAGGGCTCATTGACATTCATGTCTCTAAATATTGCTTTATAAAAACAAGTTGATGTCCTGAGGAACATTTTCAAAGGGTTTTTAACTTAAATATATTTTTTCTTGGCCTGGAAAATAATCTGACACAGAAAAAATGAAGTTGATTTGTGTGGGTTTTGGGTATCAAATGGTTTTAGGGTTGAATTGGGTGTGCAGTTAACACAACCCAGATTCTACCATCAATGCTATATAAAAGCCTGGAGGATTTTGATCACTGTTACCATATTTAGAAAATGAGTGTGATTATAATGATTTGATATTAACAATTTTTGACTTAAAAACTTCTATATTAAATGAAAGCTATGTGACCAGATTCTCTGAGATATTTGATGTAAAATTATTTATTAGAATATACTGAGAATATTTAGAAAAACAACGGAACTATCCTTAGACTTTTTTAAAAAGCACATAGCAAAACATTAGCATATGTTGGAAATAATACTTACAATTTTATTTTATTTGCATGTTGTAGAGTTTTATGTACATATATGGATGGGTTTATGCATATCTATAGTGTAGGTGTGCATATGTGTGTGTGAGAGACAGTGCATGCACACACAAACACACACGAGGAACTTGTATTTTATTCTACCTGTAAATATAATATTGTTTCACAGCCTGAGCTAGGTTGATATCACGTATGCACATTATCATGAAGTTGGTACGCCTTCTAACATACTAGGTCACTTTTTTATTTTCTCGAAATCTATGAGAATTTAAAAGTTTATGCTAAAGTTTTTCCCCCTAATACAGAGAAGCTAAAATAAATTTATAGAGAACATCCACAAAACAGTCATCTGGATCCTACTATGGGCATTTTGCTGTACTCATTACACAACTACTCATCTCTCTTTCCCTCCTACCAGTTTTCTTGATTGATTTACTCATTTCAATGTAAATCCCAAACCTCAGTGCTTCTTAAATATTTCGACACAATGGATTCCACTACGGCGGCCCTAGTGTGCCATGAGAGGGTCTCAGGTGTGCCACGAAATTGTTAAAGGTCATTAAATAAATTATTTTGAGAGCAGTTCAAAACACGGTAAGTCTATCCTGTTTTTCACTCTTTTTAAAAAAATCAACATGATTTAAGTGTGCCATGGAAGTTTAACTGTAGGTTCACTTGTGCCGTGAGATAAAAAAGATGGAAAAACAATGCACTATAGATTACCTTTCAACAAGACCATGTTTTAAAAGATAAACAATAATAATAATTTTAATATTAGTACATTTTAGAATCTTTCTCTATTTATAACATATCTTTATATAAATTATATATTTTTGTATATATATATAATTTATTTATCTTCTTGGGAGAAGGAGAGAGAGAGAAAGAAATGGCATTGCACCCAGAAAAGAGAAGGAAGGTGCACGCACAAAATATCAACTTTATGAAGCTCACAAGAAAAATTTTATATTTCTTTTAAGAAAAAGAAAGCAAACTGAAGTGAATGCAGCATTTGTCCCAATTTATAAAACTAACATGTAGTAGATTACATAGCTCACAGAGGGCTTGTGTCTTCTAATCCAAGTCTTAGTCAAGTGTATGTGATGCTATAAGGCTGAAGTATTTACACTAGAGATATTAATATGTGGATAGTCTTGTTGAATTAGTTAGTTTCAGATACTTTAATTTTTTGCTTCAAATATCAAACATAATTTAGACAAGTCAAAAGGAGAAAAGTCAACGGTACTGCCTACATATTTTCACTCTTTTTCTAGCCGTCTCAGCCTTCCTTCTTTATTGTTTCCTGTTTCAAGAAATTGTATTAGTCCTTCCTTGAGGCTAGATCTATGGTGACAAACTCTCTCAGTTTTTCCTTCACCTGAGAATTTTTCAATTGCGTCCTCATTCCTGAAGAATATTTTTGCAAGGTGTAGAATTGAGATTTGACAGCTCATTCAGAACTTGAATATGTGACTCTTCTCATCCGCATGATTCTGATCAGATATCTGCTAATATTCTAATTAATGTTACCCTTTTAGATAAGCTTCCAAGATTTCTTTTATTTTTTATTTTTATTTTTTTGAAGGCTGATTATGATGTTTCTTCGTATGGCTTTCCTGTGTTTATCCTGTTTAGGGTTTGCCTAGCCCCTCAGATTTTCAGATTTCTGTCTTTCACAAATTTGAGGGAAACTTTTAGTCATTATTCCTTCAAATATTTTTTCAGTCCCGCACCCTTTCTTCTTCCTTCCTGGGGCTCCAGTGACATGGATAGTAGGTCTCTCATAGTTCTCTGGGTCCCTGAGGCTCTGTTACCTTTCTCAGACTACTTTTCCATTTTTCATTGAGATTAGATACTTTCTATTGTTGTATAATCAAGCTCACTGATTGCTTCTCTGTCTTTCCACTCTGTTGTTGAGGCCATTTATTTCATTTCTAGTTCTAATACTTCCATTTGGACTTTGATGGGAGTTGAAGTCTCCCATCAGGTTTCCAGTGGCACCACCCGGCTCATGAGAGGGCTGGTGCCTACCATCCACATGACCTTCCCTAAGGCCATGGTCAGAGGCAGGCCGCCTGACTGCTGAGTAGGCTGAGAGTTCCTGGGTCCCACTTGGCTTCACCTGAAGCGATTCTGGTGAGGGGCAGGAGTGGCTCCTCGTTACTTCAGATTGGGGTAGAGGGAGACCTCCTGTGTCCACTGGCATCATCTGTACGGATTCTTCATTATTCCCTAGTTGGAATCAAAATCTCTTCACTGGTTTTTACTGATAACACAGCTCTGATCTTACTCTGCTGGGAGGGAGATATTCCTTGTTAAAGTCAAGGCAAGGTTGGAGTTACGGTCTTAGCTGACCTGGGTATGTAACCACTTGTGTGTGTGTGTGTGTGTGTGTGTGTGTGTGGCATTCTGTCACAGTTTGGCAGGTATTGTCTAAAAGTTCTCATACAAGGCTGTCACATTTCTCATTCTATGTTTACAGAGAGCAGGTTTTCCTTGAACTCAAGGCTTTTTTGTTGTTTTTTGTTTTGTGTTTTCGTTTTTTAAAAAAAAAATAGAAAGAAAAAAGTAAAAATGCCTTATAGTGACATCATACAGGTAATATCTATTAACATTAGGCAAACCTTAAAATAAAAATTGAGATCCTACATAAAAACCCTTAGAAAAACAGAAGAAAAATGTACAAATGATAGTTAGAAATTTACGGTACTTCACGTCAAGTACCTTATAACAAAAGTAAGGATCATATATAGAATTTGGTTTAATATATATATATATTTCCATTTCAAAAATTCATAAATCAGAATATACAGACATAGAACAAAATGTAAATATTGCTTCCTAGTATATTAAAAAAAGGATTAGATCATACACAGAAATCTGTATGTTTTTGTAATAAATACCTCTTAGGAATCAAGACATAAATACAGGCTGGGTATAGTGACTCATGCCTATACTCTCAGTATTTTGGGAAGCTGCAGTGAGAGAAATGCTTGAGGCCGGGAGTTCAAGACCAGCCTCAGAAACATAGCAAGATCTTGCCTCTACAAAAAATTAAAAAAAAAAAAATTAGCTGGGCATAGTAGCACTTGCCTGTAGTCCTAGTTACTTGGGAAGCTGAGGCAGAATGATAACTTGAACCCAACACATGAAGACTGTAGTGAGCTATCATCCTGCCACTGAACTTAAGCCTAGGTGGAAGAGGGAGATCTGGTCTCTAAAAAAATAAAATAAAATAAAAAACATAAATATATAAAAACATTTATGTATTTATGCAGGAGCTTCCTGGATTCCATTTTAGATCCTCACCTTGATGAATTTATTTATCTCATTCTCTAATTCTAATCATTTAAGTTTTTTATATTCTATTTTGTTATCATAAGTAATTTAACAACTTCAAGAATATAGGGTTTTGGGGAGCATATCTATAACTTAGTAGCAGTGGATTCTGTTGATCAAAAAGTACATGTACTTTTAATTCTGATAGATATTTTCAAAAAAGTTATCCCAGTTCATACTTTCACTAATAATAATAGTACAAAAAGAGTCTGCCCCACAACTCTAACAGCTATCAATATCATTAAATATCAGTTTTATATGTTTTAAATGCTTATGTACCAAATGACTGAAAGTTGTACCGTCAATTTAATTTGCAAGTAATTATGAGTAAGATTGTACCTTTTCCACTGTGTATCTGACCATGTTTAAATTGAGACTCTTTCACACCAGGAGAGCTTGTCTTTTGATTCATAATATTTTTGCTGAAGAGAAAGTTAGGGGATTTTTTAGTCAAAGTAGAAAGTTCTCCTAGAACACAGCTTCTGAGTTTTGTGATTATCATCAAATGCCTGTTGGGATTTTGATTTAAATTGCATTGAATTGTTAGATCAATTCGGAGATAAATAATATCTTATAGTATTGAATCTTGAACATGACTAAACTTTTCATTTATTTAGGTTTTATTTAATATTTCAATATTTTGTAGTTTTCGTATAGACATCTTGCACATCTTCCATTAGATTTATTTGTAAGAAAACGATTTTTATAGCAGTGTAAATATTGTCCTTTTAAAAATGTAATCTTTTGGTTAGTTTCTTGCTGACTTTTTCAAATGTACTTGAATTATGCTTGTTGATTTTGTACTCCATGTTTAATTGAATTTATTTATTAATTTGCATATTTTTTAGGTTCTTTTGAGCTTTTTAGGTTCAAAACCATGTCAACAAGAAATAGTAATTGTTTTACTTCTTCAACTTTTATCTTTTATTTATGTATTTTCTTTTCATATTGCACTGGCAAAGCACTCAAGTTAAATGTTGGAAGGAGGTGTTGATATAAGGCATCTTGTCTCTTTCTTTACTCCACAGGGAATAAGAAATACTAATTTTTCTTTGTAGAGATTTATTTTATCAGATGAAGGAGGATCCCTTTTATTCTTAGTTTGCTATTAGTTTTTATCATGAATAAATATTGCCTCATATCAAACATAGCTTCTGTATTTCTGGAAAAAATAATGTATTTTATTATTTTTTTATTATCAGGACAAGTTTCTTTGATTTTTTTTTCTCAAATGTTAAACCATCCTTGCATTCATGAACTAATATTTCTTACTGGTAATGCTTTTTTCATGTTTGATTATCAAATGAATTGGAAAATGCTTTTTTATCTTCCATAGCTATGATAAATATTATTTTTCAAGAAACTTATCCACTTCATCTAAAAATTCACATTAATTGATATACAATTATTCATAATATTCCATTTCTTTTTATTTAGTCTGTAAGATCTCTAGTGATGGTTCCTGTTTCGATGGAAAAACTTTTTTTTTTTTTTTTGAGACACGGCCTCAAGCTGTCACCCGGGGTAGAGTGCTGTGGCATCACACCTCACAGCAACCTCCAACACCTGGGCTCAAGCGAGTCTCCTGCCTCCACCCCCCCAAGTATTTGGGACTACAGGCACCTGCCACAACACCTGGCTATTTTTTTTTTTTTTTTGGTTGCAGCTGTCATTGTTGTTTGGTGGCCTGGGCTGGATTCGAACCCATCAGCTCAGGTGTATGTAGCTAACCCATTTGAGCCACAGGCGCCCAGCCTGGAAAAGCATTTTATCTATTAATACATTCTAATGCTACATGCCACAGCCATGAATATCACTGTATTTCAAAATTGGTTTTCCTCTGACATTAGATGGTTGAACTTAAACTTCCTAATTTATCCAAATATCAAAACATCCATTTTATAATGGAAATCTCCTTTATACCCCTTCATCCTAACAGAAGTTTGATAAAATTTTATTACTTTTTGTATAATGTGATCTTATGAAGTGGGTATTACTATTTGAAGTAAATACCCATTTAATGATTATATTTCTGATTTGATAATTGTTTGCTTCACAAAAATGTCATAAAAATGCTGTGCTCACACATTGGGTAGGTTTATAGAATAAAAATAGCTTTCCTTTGGTTTTTAATAAGAGTTTTTTATTACGACTTTAATATAGCTTCAAAATAAATTTTCCATAGAAAATATCAACCTTACATAGTTTTTACTTACTCTTAACTGTCCTTTTTCAAAAGCAGCATTCCTTCCAGCCATTATCCCAGACTCATTTGTCTTTCTCTGACTTTTCAGAGCAAATTACTTATTATAAATATACTCTATAACAAACTATTAGTAGAAACAGAAGACTTATTTGACAGAATTCCTGATAAGTTTAGTGTTATCTGAAGTTTCTATTGTTAACGTATTTCTGGATTCTAAGTGATGAAAAAAACTTTACTTATCCAGGTTATTTTACTGACATAAAAAAATGATACCTAAAACAGCTGGAAGACAAGACAAGACTAAAGTACATTTTCTCGTGGATGCTAAGTCAGAATATGGGATGGGTTACAGTCTTGGAAAAATCCTTTCAATAAATTATTTAAGGAAAGCCATGACCACATCCATGCCTACATCATACTCAAATAATTATTGAAATGTGGAAAACTAATTCATAGTTGCTCAGCACAAACTAGCAGCATATTGACACAAGTGATGTACAACTTGCATATTAAAAAAATAAATCAAATAAGGTATTTCTAAACAGGTGTTATTAACACCTGGTTAATAAACTAAGAACAAAGCTAGATAGGTAATAAATAAATCATTTTGTTCATATCAGGCTAGATAATACATTTTGCACAATTTTAATTTTGTTTTGTTTTACTCAACTGAATGATTTTTGTGGAACTGAGTGACCGTGATATTAATAGGTCTTGCCTGAACCACTGCAATTCAGCTCTCATACGGAGGAGTCCATGTACAGAGCCCAATGGGAGGCTAGAACCTGAAAAACAGATACAGATATTCCTCTTGGGTTTAGAAACATGTTACTTGTAAAATTTAAATGCGGAGTTCTTGAGAGCTTCCTCATGAACGTTTAAAATCACTGCTCATTTTGTTTTTCTTGGTCTTTTTTTTTTTTTTTTTTTTTGATGGAGTTGTACTTTGTCACCCTGAGTAGAGTGCTATGACATCATAGCTCACAGCAACCTCAAACTCTTGGGCTCAAGTGATCCTCTTGCCTAAGCCCCCCAAGTAGTTTTTTGGTCTTTAGAAGATAAATAACCACTACTCAAAGACATTTAGCAGAGTTGATATAAGCATGATTCTCTTTTTATGTCACATGAGAAAAAGCGATTATGACATATAATAATATGGTTATATAGTCTTCACAATATTCCATAGAAATTTCATAAAAACAATATTCTTTAACAATATTCTTAAAAACAATATTCTGATTCTGTGAAATTGAATAGTGATGTAATATTTAAGAAAAATAGTAGTTAATAATTTCAATTTAATTTTTTTTTAAGACAGTCTCACTATGTCACCCTTGGTAAAGTGCAGTGGCATCACAGCTCACAGCAACCTCAAACTCTTGCGCTCAAGAGATTCTCTTGCCTCAGCCTCCCAAGTAGCTGGGACTACAAGCACCTGCCACAAACGCCCTGCTATCAAATTAAATTTTTGGTGATAAATATTTGAGGAATATAAACTGTGCTATATTTTGAGGTTAGAAATAATAAAGTAAGTGAATCGTTGGTGCAAACATAAAACAGTAACAATTATTGTGCATTTATTTTGGAACTCTGTTCGGCAAATTATAACAGAGTTTAAACTTCACTCCTAAGCATATACTCAAGTGAAATGGATACATAGTAAATACACACACACACACACACACACACACACACACACGCAACGTGTGTAAAAATGTTTATAGAAGTTTTGTTCAAAGCAGCTCTAAGCAGGAAACAACCCGAATTTTCATCCACAGGATAATGGCTAAACAAATTGCGGCATGTTCATACCCATAAAGAAAGAACATAACACTTTATCACACAATAATACAGTTTAAAATTTTTAAAAATTTTCTAAGCAATGGATTCTGAAACAAAAGAATAGACACTGTATGACTCCACTGATGCATCGTTCAGCACCATGGAAAAAATTAATCAATGATGATAGAATCCAAAGAGTGGTTGCCAAGAGATTAATTTGAACGATGCATGAAATAATTACTCAGTGATGGGAATGTTTATCTTGATCCAGTTGATTGGAAGGAGCAGTGGTGTCCTGGTAAATGTTTTAACAATTGCTCCTGAGGGCCAAGGAAAGTAAATTTTAAAAAGTCCTGTTTTACAGCATTTTCGTATTTCCATTTTGTAAATTCTGTCTCTGTGGTCAAATTTAAATTGTCAATTTGCATAATTGTACAATTTGCAGTATCACCAACAGTGTATAAGCGTTCTTTTCTCCCTGCATCCATGCCAGCATCTAACGATTGGGGATTTTTTTAAATAAAGCCAATTCTAACTGGAGTAAGGTGATATGTCATTGTGGTACTAATTTGCATTTCCCTGATGATTAGTGATGTTGAGCATTTTTTCATATGATTACTGGCTATTTATCTTTCTTCTTCGAAGAGACTTCTGCTCATGCCTTTTGCTCACTTTTTAACAGAGATGTTTGTTTTTATCTTGCTTATTTGTTTGAGTTCTTTGACAATTCTGCATAAAGTGATCCATGCAACCCAACACACTTATGCCCTTTAAAATACTGCAATAATTTTTAAAAAGTACAAAATAATCACCAAGTTGACATCACTGAAGAAAAGCAAGGAGGGTCGGTGCCTGTAGCTCAGTGTTTAGGGTACCAGCCACATACACTAGGGTTGGCAGGTTCAAACCCAGCCTGGGCCTGCTAAACAACAATGACAACTACAACAAAAAAACAGCCGGGCGTTGGGGCATGCACCTGTAATCCCAGCTACTTGGGAGGCTGAGGCAAGAGAATCGCTTAAGCCGAAGTGTTTGAGGTTGCTGTGAGCTGTGACACAACAGCACTCTACCGAGGGCAACATAGGGAGACTCTGTCTCAAACAAACAAACAAGCAAAGCCAGGAAAAGATGTGCAAAGTCATTTCTTACTTTCCATTTTTAGTCAGCCTTGTACATTACTGATAGCAAGGGATAGATATATTACACATCTGTCGAAATTCACCCAGCTATACATTTAAGATTAGTGTATTTTGCTATGTTAAAATTATGTTTCAAAAACACTTTTAAGAAACTTATAAAAAAGAGAACAACATGGAAAGTTTCTTTGACCTTTTTAGTAACCTAAAATTTCATGTTGAAAGAATCACTAATCAACATTGACCTTTATTTCTTCACCAAGATATATTTAGGAGGCATCTGCATTTGCTGCATTATACAAAGTAGGTTATAACGATGAATAAGCTGTATTCATTACCTCCTAGCAAGATTAAGGAACTGTTTGACTTAAAATACATTCAACAGTTGCAACATATGGATGGTAGTGAATGTAAAAACAAAGTATATAGATACACATACCTACACACCAATATCAGCGTTATAAGATATATCTAATAAAAGGAAGAGAATTCTTTTTGTTTGTTTTTAAATACAGAGTCTCTCTCTCTGCCTGGGGAGAGTGGCTGTGGTGTAATCACAGCTCACAGCAACCTCAAACTCTTGGGCCCAAGTGATCCTCTTGCTTCAGCCTCCTGAGTAGCTAGAACTACAGGCACCCAGCACAATGCCCAGCTAGTGTTTTATGTTTATTGGTTTGTTTGTTTGTTTCTATTTTTAATACAGATGGGATCTAACTCTTTCTTAGGCTGGTCTGAAACTCCTGAGCTCAAGCAATCCACCTGCTTTGGCCTCCCAGAGTGTTGGGCTTATAAGCATGAGCCACTGCGCCCAGAGAGAGAGTTCTTGACAGACTTTTTCTACCCAACTTGTAGCTTTAACTGAAATCTTATTCCAAGTTTATCTGTATAAAAGGGATTTTATATTTCTCTAGCTCTGTGATGCTGCTATGTGAACAATAATCTTGTACCTTGAAAACACCTGTGATTACTCTTTAACATTCTACCAGTAATGAGTCCCTGCTGGTAGGTCAAATGCTAGATTCAGATGTATGATGCAATTTCCATAACTTCAGACTCGACCAACTTTCTGATCTCAAACTTCTGTTTCTCCAACCTTCTCCACAGCTCACTCCACAGACCTATTAAAAGCTATTTTAGGTCTCAAAAATGTTTCCAGCCTCTAAATCCTGCCCCTCACACTTTCTCTAGGTTTAGTCATTTTGCTTCAGGCATTCCTCCCCTTCTCCTTCTTCTGATCTGGCTACCAAGATCATTTAATTTCCTAATTATCTAGTACTGGATATGTGCTAAGGCTTTCGTAAATATTTGTTGAATGAATAAATGAAGTCCCTCAATGCTGATGTCAGGGTAGGTACACAGTAACTCTGCCAACACCATGGGATTCAGGTGAAGCCATGTCCAATTCCACTAATTGAGAGTTAAAATTAAATCTATTTAACACTGAGCTAAGACGGTTATATGCACCTTTGGACAGAAATTATAACATGCCTATATGCTACTCCCCTGAAAGATGACGCTTTATTTACCCTTATATAATAGTTGTTAAAACTGGTGGAGCTTTTTGTGTTCTAAATATTTGCAAGTTACTACAGTTAAAAACCTTTACACAAATTTTCCAAACAGAACTTGTGTGTACTAGTGGTATCACGTATTATCTGGATTTAAGTTGTTCATGTCTGATCAGACACTACAATCCTACTAACCATTCAGGAAAAGTAGTTTTTAAGGATTAGAGAACAACAATTTGTATTCCCTCTCTTGTTTTTAGACTTGGTACTATAACATCATATGCTAATTATCTTAATTCTAACATATTAACCTGCCTATCCTGTTCCTAAAGTGACAGAGGTCGAAAGCACATTTCTGAGAGCAATTCTCAGTTATTTGAATATAGTTATTAGAACTATTTTATATTCTATAAGAGTTTTAATATCACTTACTTTGAAACTAAGTGACTGTAAAAGAGTATAATTACGATGGATGTGCAAATTAGTTCAATGTCAGCATTTCACATTGTATATCAAATCAGTACACTGAACCCTATAAATGCATCAAAGTACACAGTTATGATTTAATAAAAACAAAAAATATAAAAAAGAAACTAATGACTTTATTGATTAAAAGATAAGGATTATCCCCCACTTTCAAATTACATGAAAAGAAAAAAAACGTTGGATATATATGATATGTGTGTGTTTATAAAAGAAAATTAACATTTTAACCTATTAAATATGACAAAATTAAATCTATTTTATGTGGAATATTTTCAACTTTTTTAGACCAGAAAATTATAATCATTCTACTCTATAAAAATCTAAAAACGTTTTTGCTAATAAAAGTATACTAGGGAAAAACAACAGGAAATACAACTATTCTACCTCAACCACTGATGAAACTTTACTTGGTATATAGGATTATTTCTTTTCCACTGTAAAGGGATGCAATTGGCATATATTGGGGAATGTGATAAAAAATAGGCCACAAAACCCTGCGTTGCCCTTGCACAGGGGTGCCCTGGAGGAGCCATTACAGACTTTTTGCCAATTTTTGTCTTCCATTTGTGGCTCACATAAAGGATTATATTAAACTTTTTACATTAACCAATAAAATAATTAAAGGCAACTTGCAGTGCATGTTACCTGGCCATGTTGAAAAAACCTTGTTAATCACTTGAATTTTTTTAATAAGGAGAAGGTATAAATGAACAAATAAGATACTAAATCAACTACCTAAGAACTTGGGTGTTCATGGAATTTTTAAAACATAAAAAATTAAATTGAGCTTTATTTTTATATTAAAAATGAGCATATTCACTTATATTTTAGAATTGGTTATAAAATCTCTCTTTGCTAGAACTCTGGCTCAAGAGACAATCAAATATCTTTTCACATTGAGTCAGCATTCTACCAAGTTTTGAAGCAATGCGGAGTATATTTTGCATTAAATGTACTTTGTATTTAAATATAAAGACTGTTTATATGCATGTGGTGGAATGGAATGATATTAAAAAATTGGATTAATTCCCCCCAAAAAGTGTCTTAACAACTGATCTAACTTCTTTGGTATTAGGAAATGATTCTTCTGCTTTCAAGCCTATCTACAATTAAGTGTGTTCATACTCAGTAATGCTGAGGCATATTGATATGCATATGTTCAACAAAATATTAAAATGGTGATTTTTGTTAATGAATAAAGAACTTATTTATGAACACACTTTTAAACTAGGTATATCTCTATAAACGTTAAAGAGGAATGTCAGTATAAAAAATAAAATGTTTTTATTTTGTTCGTAGCATATGATTAGATATTTATACAAAGATGTGATTTCTTGTCACCAAATGGACTTTCAAACAGAATGACATTTAATTTAAGAGTAATGACAAAATTTCCCATGTATGTTTAGGAAAGTTTGTTTTGTAATTCCAAAATTATCATAATAGAATTTTATTCTACATTTTAAGATCTTCTTTTGTAACTCATGAATTAAATGCCAAAAAGGTATTGCTTTGTTTTGTTTTAAATTTTAGTTTATGTTAATTGCTTAAGTCTGCAAAATTCAAAAGGAAATCTCTGCAGTACAGATTTTGTTAAAAGATTTCCAGTATTTCCTGCATCTGTTGGGTGGAAATGGTACCCAGCGTAACTCTTACAACTATTTCAATGAAAAACAGAAGTGGAGAGAATGTACGTTTAAAACAATAGAGAAAAAAAATGTTGGTTATTTTTAAAGTTAACAAACTTTGTTTTAAGATCAGTTCCTACAAAGGTTAAAATCTTGGTTATTTCTTTTCCTATCTGAATTACTTGTATCTCTTAATCTTCAAGTTGAAAGTGACTTCAATGAGGTAAATTTTAATTTGTTCTTGCGCATTCATATGTCCTCTAGTTTCAGAAAGTTTCAATTTCTACTACTATTATTTTTTCTATTAGTCTATAAACCATATTTAATTAAGAAAAATTATCTTTTTGCTTTATTGTATTGTGTTAGAGTTCCACTGTCATTTCAAATAGCAATTATTAAAATGCCACTTGAAATTAAGGATTAATCTACATAGGCTTCAATATATTAAAAAAAAATCCTTTAAACACCATAACAGTTTTAAAAAGAGCACTCGAAATAAAATATCTAACTCTTTTCTGATGTTTGAGCCCTGACAGATTTCAAGTCCCTTCTTCCCCTTCTTCTTTTATCCCATCTGGGCAAGCTGGTAAGAAAACTTACATACACTCTCACTTTTGGCACCTGTGAGAAAGTCAACCTTTAACCCAGCCCCCAGAGTCTTTGCCCGCTCCCAGTTCCTCGCCATTGTAAAGGCTCAACTTTCGTTCTCTGTCTCACTCAACCTAACCCAAACCTACTTGTACCTGCCCGATTCTCCCCAGGAATCCCTCCTTAGATTGTCCCACTGAAGGGACACAATGCTTTAAACCTCTCCTATCCATGCGGCTGCTTCAGGGGGCCCTGCCATGGCACAGGGTATTTATAGGCAAGGTCTTCACCACACCTGGCTTGCTCCACACACACACAGGTCATCAAGGCATTACACTGATGACCTCAGGGCCACAGCTGGAGCCCCCTCCCACGGTGAACTCGTCCCTGCAAGCACACTTAGCTCTTATGATGACATTGGCTTGACAGCTGGATCTATCCCTGATGAAGACTTCAACATTCAAAATAATTAGACTCATTCTGGATGGAATCACTTACAACCTCAAGAAATGTTAGAGGACTTGTAAAATGTGTTTTCTAGCCCCAGCCACTGAAACTCTCTCTCTTACTCTTCCCTTTGGTTTCTCCTTCCAGATCCCCACTTTCCTAGCCCCGCCATGAGACCTCTGTGTGTATAACATTATCCACTATGAAGGCATTGCAAAATAATTTTCACGTAAGTCTCTGTGAACCAGTAGTCTGTATTTTAAAGTTTACTCATTGTGGGGTGTGTCATAAGGCACTGTCTCAATTACCTGGTCATACAGTAGTTTTTCTAGCTGACCCTAAAGAAAGTTTACAATAGCATAATTTATCCCCTATCTGTCTGATCAGCTAAATACATCTTTAAACTTAAACCTCAAATGCTCTCATGGCCCAAAAAAAATACTACCTTTGACTACTGGGCCAGCCCCCTGTAATATCTTAATCCAAGTGCTTCCTGGCAACATGCTTATTCTAGCTTGCTCCTATAAAATGCTAAGTCTGAGAGAATTCAGAACTTTTTGTCACCCAGGGTTATTGCTTTGTTGTCTGAAGTACCCCTCAGTTTTAAATTTGTTCCTCCTTCTCCTCATATTTTCCCTTTTTATTTGATTTGTACCCTCAGTATTTTGGGACTAACTATAATCTTGCAATTTTGCTGAACCTATTTGTACCAATATGCCAAAGCATTACTGGATGGAGCACCTTTAACTGAGCCAACAACTCACACAAAAGGTCTGTCAGCAGCAGAACCAATACTTGGTGCTGAAATGGTTAAGTCAGTGGTCAAAACACACTGGCTTCATCCAATCCTCTCATCTCACTCCATTCTACCACATTTGTGTAAATACATATATTGCTTTGTCATACTTTGGCAGTTCCTTTGTTTTCAGATTCTTGCAAATGCAGACTTTTTCTCTGCTTCTTACCCAGTATCCGTGAACACTAGCTGTCCCAACCCTGCCCTCAGTTTGTTTCTCTGGCTTCCTGTCTCTTGGACTGCCCACCTGCTTTCCTTGGCTTTCAGCTCCCTCCGCCCATTCACACTCTGTATGCAGAGATCCCCTGTATACCTGGATTTTCTCTGTTATATCACTCTTTCCCTTCTGTACTCATCAGCTACACAAGGCCTCCTGGACGTGCTTTTTAGTCTTTTTTCTTCTTCAAAACTTCAGGTTCTGTGACGAGTCACTCAGATTGTCAGCCACCTTATTAATGTTGGCTTTGTCAGGAATTAGAATTGTGAATATCTCTGGAGGGATCATGGTGTGCAAGGGGAGCCTGTTGCCCCTTGTTAAAAGCCATCGAGTGTTCTCCTTGTTAAAAGCCCCAACCTTACTATTGTCCCTCAACAAGTCTGCTCACTTTGTGTGCAGTTGATCACACCTCTGCGTCTGCATCTAGGACATACAACCTAGTGAAGCCCTCAAAGCTAATAAGCTTAAGCAAAGGACTTTTGTAGGACTATAGGAAAATAAGTAATTTCTTTTTTGTTTGGCTTGCTCTAAGATTAGACATAAGCTTGGAGATTCCTTGCAATCATCTGGTCTCTTGGAAAGGAGTGCTTTCCTTATTTCATCTCGTGGTGTGAAGGAGATCTGGAGTGGATTCATGGATTTATAAATCATAATCAGGTGTGCCGACGTGCAAGCCAAGGGCATAAGTGAGCTCACTGGGGGACTATCTGCACAGTGAGAAAACTTGCCAAATAGAACGTTGGGGGAAAGTTCAATATTTCATGCTTAAGCTAAAGAAGAAAATCTACAGAACAGAAGAATGGCCAAAATAAGTAGGAGCAACATTGGGAGCAATAGCTGAAAAAAGGCAGAGAGACTGTTTCGAGAAACAGGATATGATTAACAGAGTGAAAATATGTTGAGGGGGCCAAGTAAATTGGAACTGAAAACCGGGTGGTCTTTGGTGATCTTGGCAAAAGCTACTAAAGCAAACTGAGGATGGAATGGGAAAAGAGAAAGCAGAGACAGCGGCACACCTACTCTTTCCTCCCCTCTGGACTCTGAGGGGAGGAAATTTCACTCCTTTTGTTACCTGATCTCAGATACGTGCTGGAAACAAAGAGCAGACCTGCGCTAAAGCCTTTCCTGAATTGTTTCTACTGGTGAAAGAGGTTTGGTTAAAAAAAAAAAAAAAGAGAGAATTTTGAATTCTTCAATAGGAGGAGAAGAGATATGTGAAATATCTTTGGCAGTGAGGAAAGTGCATTTTGAATTATATTTTCTTGTTTCATCATCCTTATAATTAGTCAATATCTTCCTGAACTTTACCTTAAGCTGGATGAGAGAAGGTTCAAGGCCAGGAGAGCGTGGTGAAGCGTTCCATATCCCAGACTGTGTAGCAAGACTGCCCGAGTTGACACCTTGGCTCCACCGTCTTCTACCCAAATGACATTAGACAAGTTAACCTTCCTTTTTAGATCTGAATTTTAATGACATAATGCATTCTTACAGGATTATACAGATTAAGAAAGTCTAGAGCAGGCAAAGAATTAGAACAGTATTAGGTATGGGTATAAATGTTTGTTGTCATTGTAGAGATGTGTAACCACATTGGCAGTGTTTAGCATTAACGCCTATATATAGAAGGCATTGAAAATATTTATGCATCCAATCAATGAAAGACTATATGAATTATTTCTCCATATGTGTAGTTGTATGCATTAGCATTGTATATGTATAAGTGCATGTGTATGTATGTGTGTATATATGCGAATATCCAGACATAATTTTGTCTTTATGTGGTGACACATTAAGCAAACTCATTTAAAATGCAGAGGTGATAACATACAAACTTTTGAAGCTATACAAACATTAATTTTGCAAACTGTCAGAGTTGAAAGAATATCGTTGGTGAAAAGCCACAGAGGCATTGCTATGCAATGAAGGACAAAGGGATGAGGAATGGCATTTATTCCTCTTTCCTGTCACTTTGGCTTTATGGCAACTGCTTATGAGGATTGGTTTCACAAGAACTTTAAAAATGAAAGAAAAAAAGTGATTCTCTCATAATAAAAAAAAGTTCTGCAGATTCAATAAGAGTAAAAGAGAAGAAAGAGGAACAGGAATAATTGCATTTTATCGTAGATAACAATATCTCGTTACTATCCTGACATCCACCATCAAGATGACCACAGGGCCTTGGGACATTGCCTTGTGTCCTGATGGTCCTCTGTATTCAATACATATTTCTAGTATTAGAGAAAGTGAGCACTGACAACCAACTGGGAACTTCTGCCAAACAGACTCATAAAATGCTGAAGTTAGAAGGAAACTCAGGTCATCTGATTCCAACTTTAGAGTTCATTCACTGTACATGATTGCTCAATCTGGTCTAGTCTGTTTTTTGGAGCTTGTTAAGCAAAGATAGGAAAGCAATTGCCAAATGCAGTAAGGTACACTCAATAATTTGAACATACACAAATTGCTTATTCAAATTCAGAAGAATCTTTTTCTTTTTTCAAGTTTAAGACAAGGTAATTGTCTTTGTTCCTTCTCAAGCATCATCACTCATTATAGTACAGTGATTAGAGGGTTTGTTTAATAGGTATTCAGTAAACATAGTTAATGACTGAATACTGCCTGGAAAAATGATATGATTATTTTTCACTTTTTGAAGGTTTATTAAAGCATAATTTACATAAAATGAAATATTCTAACTTAAATTATGCAGTTCAATGAGCTTCAGCCATGTAGCCATCACGCAGAACAAGATACATTAATAGGACTGGTGTTGACTTATAACAAATATTTTTTATATCTATTCATCTACTTTATTCCCTTTATTCTTTTAACATTGTGAATCACATTAATTGATTTTCAAATTTGAATTGACATTTATTCTCAGTACAAAAATGCTTGATCACAATGCGTTTTTTTTATACTACTGGATTTTAATTTAATAATTTTTTGTTGAAAATTTTTGCATCTTTGCTCATGAGTGCTATTGTTTCATAATTTTATTTCCCTGTGATATCTTTTCAGGCTTTGAAATAAATGTAATTTAGCCTTATATGTGTATAACATATTGGGAAAATCTTTTTCCTCCTCTATTTTCCATTAGAATTTGTGTTATTTTGTTATTATTTCTTTCTTAAATCTCTCATAGTATTCACCAATAAAACCAGAGAGGTCTGGAATAATTTTTATGGAGACAAAGGTTTGAATCATAAATTAAGTTTCTGACCATGTGGTTTCATATCGAGTTTTACCAAATGCTTAAGAGAAAAGAAGGATACCAATTCTCTATAATCTTTTTCACAGAATAGAAACAGTAGAAACACTTCCTAATTCATCCTATGAGTCCAGCATTATCCTAATACTAAAACCAAACAAAAGCATTTTGCAGATGCAAACACATTCAACAAAATATTAGCAAATTGAATCCAACTCTGTGTAAAAAGAATTATACACCACAGACAACTGGAACCTATCCTAGTTATGTAAGACTGTGTCAACATTCAAAAATCAGTTAATATAACACATTAATAGGAAAAGTAGAAAAACCATGTGATTATATTAAAAGATACAGAAAAAAAATTAACAAAATATGATACCCATTCATGATTTTTTAAAGAAGACTCTCAAGAAACTAGAAGTAGAGGGAAACTTCTTTAACGTGTTAAAAACATCTACAAAAACCTACAGTTAACTTCATCTTTAATAGCAAAAAACTAAGTGCTTTTTCCCCAAAGATCAGACACAAAACAAGATGTCCCCTTTGTCAGTCTCCAGTGTCTTCTGAGAGCAAGTTTTTATCCACGACAGGTATATACACAAATCTATCTATCTATATATAAACAGACACAGACACACTTAGACAAACACATTCCTTTTTAATGATTTGAGGTCTAACTCTGTTGCTCAGGCTGGAGAACAGTGGTGTTGCCACAGCTCACTGCAGCCTCAAACTCCTGGATTCAAGTGATCCTCCCATCTCAACCTCCTGAGTAGCCAGAAGGTTTTTGTTTTTTTTTAAAGAAAATTCATATTAATCATCAGTGGGCATGTTTAATCCAAGCTATTCTGTCATAGATGGAAAGGAGGAGCCTCTTGATTTAAAAAACTGTATATTAAAATAACTTCAGATTCACAGTAAGTTGCAAAAATTGTATAGGAGGTCCCATGTAGCCTTTACTCCATTTCCCCCAATGGTTATATTATACATGTTTATGGTACATTATCAGAACAGGTTATTGACATTGGGTGTATGTGTGTTTGTGTGTGTATATTGTTCTATGTCATTTTATCACATATGAAGATTAATGTAACCACCTGTAATCAACTATTCATCAATTATATTATACATGGTCAACTATGCCATCACCATAAATTCCTACCTTGTACTTACCACTTTCTTTTCATAGCTATCCACTATCCTCCAACCATCTCCTACCCCTAGTAACCAATCTGTTTTCCATTTTCAAAATTTTGTAGTTTTGAGAATGTAATAAAAACAAAATAATACAGTATATGACCTTCAAAGGAATTTCTTTGACTAAGGATAATGCCTCTGAAATGTATACAATTTGTATATGTCAATATTTCAGTACTTTTTATTGTTGAGCGATATTAATGGTATGGATGTGCCATGCTGCTGGACCATTTACCTAATGAGAGGCATTTTGGTTCTTCCTATTTTTTTCAGATGAGAGCTTCCATGAATATTTTCATACAAATTTTGTTGAAATATAAATTTTTATTAATTGAGGAGAAATGTCCTGAGACGTATGGTAGGTGTATATTTAGTTATTTTTTTAAAAAAAAAAACGGCTGCTACACTTTTTCAGAGTGCCTTTCCCATTTTGTATTCCCACCAACAATCTAGGAGAAATCTGGTATCATCATATTTTTGCCAGAATTTTACTATGTTGCTATTTTAGTTGTCTAATATACATTTTCTCATCATAGTCTTAATTTGCATTTTTCCTAGTGGCTAGTATTGTTGAATGTCTCTGTATTTCTTTTACCTATCCATTTATAATTGTCTCTTTGTATACTTTGCCTTTTTCTAATTGATTCTTTGGTTTTTAGGTAGAGTCTGAAGGTTCTTTATGAGTACTAGATATGAGACCTTTGCCATATGTCTTATTTGCAAACATTTTTCCCCAGTCTTTTTATCTTCTTAAAAGGATTTTTCACAAAATAAAAGTTCTGAATTTTAGTGACATTAACTTTAATAATATACAGTTTTTTTTTCTCTTATGGATCATGTTTTTGGTCTTGTCTAAAAACTCCTCATCAAGCCCTAATGGTTAAAAGTTTTTGTTTTCTTTCCTTCTAAAGTTTTATGGTTTTATATTTGAAACAATGACACATTTTTTTCATTAAGCCATAAACACATAGATCATGCATACATTGATGCCTTTATGGGGTACAATGTGCTGATTTTGCATACAATTAGTAATGCTTACTTCAAACTAGTTAATATAGCCTTCACCTCATTTACTTAATTATTGTTAAGACATTTATACTCTTACTTAATAGACTTGACATGTACCCTTGCAGTATGAACCACAGGAATGGTTCCACCATTTCCCTTTCTTCCATTGACTCTCACTACTCCCCTCCCATCTTCCTCCTCTTCCCTCCATCATCTTGGGCTGTAATACTAGTTTATCTTTCTTGTGAAAATGTGAATGATTATAAATTGGTTTCATAATAGTACTGAGTACATTGGATACTTTTTCTTCCATTCTTGAGATACTTTACTAAGAAGAATATGTTTCAGCTACATCCAAGTAAACATAAAGGAAGTAAAGTCTCCATCTTTTTTAAGGCTGCATAGTATTCCATGGCATACATGTACCACAACTTATTAATCCATTCATGGGTCAATGGACACTTGGGCTTCTTCCATGACTTGGCAATTATGAATTGAACTGCAATGAACAATCTTGTGCAAGTATCTTTGTTGTAAAGTGATTATTGGTCTTTTGGATATACACCTAGCAGAGGAATTGCAGGGTCAAACGGCAGATCTACTTTTAGATCCCTGAGTGTTCTCCACACTACTTTCTGAAAGGAACATATTAGCTTGCCTTCCTCCCAGCAGTGTAGAGGTGTTCTCTTCTCTCCACATCCACGCCAACATCTGTAGTTTTGGGATTTTGTTATGTGAGCTACTCTTACTGGAGTTAGATAATATCTCAAGGTGGTTTTGATTTGCATTTCTCTGATGATTAAAGATGATGAACATTTTTTCATGTGTCTGTAGGCCATGTGCCTGTCTTCTTCAGAGAAGCTTCTGTTCAAGTCTCTTGCCCACAATAAAATGGGATCACTTGTTCTTTTCTTATTAATAAATTTGAGTTCTCTGTGGATTCCAGTTATCAAACGTTTGTCAGAAATATAACCCGCAAATATCCCCTCCCATTCTGAGGGCTATCTGCTTGCTTTACTTATTACATTCTTGGCTGTGCTCAAGCTTTTTAATTTGATCATATCCCAGTAATGTATTTTCAGTGTTGCTTCAATTGCCTGGGGGAGTCCTCCTCATAAAGTATTCTCCCAGGCCAATTTCTTCAAGAGTTTCCCCTGCACTCTCTCCAAGAATCTATGACACTTTTTGAGTTAAAGTTGTGTATGGTGTAAGGTTTAGAGCGAGGTTCTTTTTATGTTCCTTCCTTTTTATTATTTTTTGCCTATCATATAATAGGCAAGGACTGTTCTTTCTCCATTGAATTGATTTTGTACTTGTGTCAAAAAATCAATTGACTATCCTTGTGTATTTCTGTTTCTGAATTCTCTATTCTGTTCCCTTAATCTATGTGTTTACTCCACTGTCAACACCAGTTTTTATTGACAAAAAAGTCTTAAAATTGGGTAGAGAGATTCCTCCCTCTTTATTATTCTTTCATTTTTTTCTAAATTCTATTTTGGTTTCTTTGCCTTTCTATAAAATTTTAGAATAATCTTGTTGGTATTTATAAAATATCTTTCCTGGATTTTTGATAAATTTCCTTAAATTTATTTCAATTTAAGAGACTTTACATTTTTATGATGTTGAATGTTCTAGTCCATGAACATAATAGCTCTCAATTTATTTAGATACTCTTTGATTTTTTTAAAATCAGCATATTGTACTTTTCAGCATGCAAATCTTTTAAATGTTTTGTTGATTTATACTTAAGTGTTCAATATTTATTCTGCCTACTTGGCATTATTTATTTAGAAACATGTAACCATTTAATTTTATGATTTGGAATGGTTTTGTATTTTATAATTTATTTTCTGTGTGTTCATGGTTGTTTATCAAATCAAATAACTTTGATTTTTGTAGGTTGATCTGGTGTCCTGTGATCTTGATGGAAATGGGTAATTTGTGTAGATTCCTCAGGATTTTCTGCGTAGCAAATCATGTCATCTGGAAATGAGGATAGATGATTTCTTTCTTTATGAAATGTTATGCCTTTTATTTCCTTTTTTGCTTTCTTACATGAGCTGGACCTTTCATTACTATGTTGAATAAGGGCAGACATCCTTCCCTTGTTTGGGATTTAAGGGGAAAAGCATTCACTATTTCCCCATTACATGTGATATTAGATGTAGGTTTATTGCAGTTGAGAAGTTTCCAACTAATTTATAATTTTCTGAGTGTTTTCATCATGAGCAGGTGTTACATTTTATCAGATACTTTTTTGTATCAATTGATATGATCATATGATTTTTCTTCATTAGCCTGTTAATATGGTAGATTACAATGATTTGTTTTCAAATATTGTACTTCTGGAATAGACCACACTAGGTCAGGGTGTATAATTCTTTACATGCATTGCTGAATTTTATGTGCTATTATTTGGTTAAACATTTTTGCACCTATATTCGTGAGTAATATTAACTTGTATTTTCCTCTCTTCTTTATTTTTCCCCTTTCTTCTTTCTTTCTTTTCTATTCTTTTCTTTCTTCTCCTCCTCCTCCTTTTTTGTACTGCCCTTGTCTCAGTTTGCAGTTAGGGTAATACTACCTTCATGAAATCAATTTAGTTGTGCCCTTTTTTCTATGTTCTGCAAGAGATTGTATAGATTGGTGTTAATTCTTCCTTAACAATTTGGTAAAATTCTCTAGTGAGACAATCTTAATGGTAACTTCTTTTGGAGTTTTACAAGTCTGAATTAAATTTCTTAATTCATTATTATCATTACTCATTTCTGGATGATAAGAGATTATGTAGTGCTTAAGAAGTTCATAATTTCTGGGAGCTACACTTTTTTCCTGTAAAAGGTATGATAAGAAAAAGAGAATCTTGACTCTGGAATCACTTTACTATCCTCACATTGTATCTATAATTTTTTATTATACCACATTTGTAGTTTCCAAAGGTGTGTTTGTGTGTGTTTTAACTATAAGATGGAATCATGAAGCCCAATGTAGAAAACAGATAAAATGAGTGGAGGACGTAGTGAGGGTTCTGTCTTGTATTTACACTGAGATGTCCCTTTGAAATTAAAGTGTCCATCTGTGGGCCACACTGAACAGTAGGGGAAGAGAGCCCCTGTATGTGTGTCTGCAGACGTGTACACTGGATTTAACTCCGCTACAGACTCTGTGTGACCTCAGTTGTCTCTTCACTTTGTTAGGTTTCCTTATCCACTCTGTAGAGTAAGGCACTGAAACTGATCAGACATTCATATTGAGAATAAACCAAATACATAAAATTATATGCAATATTCTGTTTGCCTGTGAATTTATGTATGTGTGTTTTTCTGATAGAATATCTAGAATTTATATTAAATTCCTGATAAGATTTGTGACCTAAATATGGTTAGGAAACAGGAAACTGGCAATTGTTCTCTGTTCTATTCTGGTTCGAAAAATTCATGATTCTAAGTTATTGTCTTATAAATGTGACAAAGCTATGGGATATAATGGTTTATACTTTCTAAAATTTTCTGATTTTAACTTCCTTATATTCATTCATATCATTATTTGATTCTGAAAGCAATGCAATAACAGAAGAGGGTAATTATTTTTGCATTGGGAAGAAAGAGTGTAAATGACTTGTCTAAGGTAGACAGATACCTGTAGGGAAGCTTGCAAAGGAACTCGAGTCTCCTGTATGAGATTCAAATTCTTTTTTCTTACCTCGTGTTGCTTTCCCCATTTACTCCATACAAGAAAAGTTAGATAATCACTGTGAAAGTAATTTCTCCTAAAACAATCTGTAGTAGCTCAATTTATTCAGTATCATGTAAGGTTAGTTTAAATTCTAGACCTATTATCTACTCACAGAGGTAGAAGATATTTCATTAAATTTATTTTCAAGTTACAGTTGCAGCTACACTACCATCTAGAGTCTAAGTAAAACCAGAATGTGGGGGGAAATAATCTAGAAGCTGTATTAAAACATTTGAATTATTCTAAGGAGTTATGCCCTTTAAAAATTTTTGCTTTTTTTGGCCAGATGCAGTGGCTCACACCTGTAATCCTAGCATCTTGAGAGGCCAAGGTGGGTAGATTGCCTAAGCTCAAGAGTTGGAGACCAGCCTGAGCAAGAGTGAGACTTTGTGTCTACTAAAAAATAAAAAAACTAGCCTGGCAAGCACCTAAAGTCCCAGATCTCTTGAGCCCAGGAGTTTGAGATTGCTGTGAGCTATGATGATACCATGGCACTCTATCCAGAATGAGACTCAAGTCTCAAAAAAAAAAAAAGAAGTTTTACTTTTTTAAAATTTCTTTTATTTTCTTATTTCATAGTGTTATATTGTACTTTGGGGAACATTTTTTATGCTACAAATACTCACTTTCTACTTCTAGATTTCAAGTCACAGAGCTTCTAAACTCTCAAAGACATTATCTTAGAATAATGATAGAGAATAATAAATTTAAGTAGTAATTATAATCGTGAAAATAAACTGACGATCCAAAAGAGGTGCTGAAGACACCCTATTTCATCACTTTGATCGCACTGGTCCTGAAAAGAGTTCAATCTACTCTCTAAAACGTTCACAAGAAGAAAATCTACACAGTCATAGTTGAAAAATCTACCATCGTATACCAGATTCTTAAAAGTTGTGTGTGGCAAGGAGTTTGTTGACAAGAATATTGTTTTTTGTTTCCTCAAAATTTTAACTTAAAAACTCTATCCTGCTGAGTGGACTTTAAAAGGAACTCAAAAATAGAAATTCAGATTTATGAAAGAAACCATTCAGAAGAGGTGCTCTGTGAAATGTCTCAAAAGAGCAAAGTTACTGAATATAATAGGTTTTTAATGGCCTTTCCCTTTCTTTTTCCAAAGATGTCTGCAATTCCTAATTAGAAGCTGACAGAGAAAATTAAATTTCTGCTTTCTCAATGGCAGCCTGAAAAAGTCAATTATATATTAAGGACAGTCTATCATTCTATTGCACATAAAGTTTCTGAAATAATATACATTTTTAAACAGTCTGTATATTTTTCAGATAAATCTTATTTTGATATTATTTCTGCTTTAAAATAAATAATGCATAACCTGGTGTTGTTTGTTTTCATATTTTTCAGAAGCATTGTTAACTATGGCAACTCACTTTTAAAGATAAGCTTTGAGATCATTAGATCCCAACATACACAATTGTCCCATAAAAAGAAACTGTCATAGTTCACAGAAAACGATTTCCTCTGAGCTTTGTTGCTGGCAAAGAAAAAGTAGAGGGAGTTGCCTTTCAGCTGAAAAAAAGAAAAAATCCCATGCTTCAGATGACATCTGGTAAGTAGGAAACTCATCTGCCCTTTGAGCGATGGAATCTGAACTTCTGTGCTTCAGTGAGTAGAGGTCACAGTGAGTCCAAATCTTTTAAAATTCCCTCAGCCTCATTCAGTATTCAGAAATCCATTACAGTGGAACAATTGTTGTTGGTGTTGCTCAAAAGCTTCAGTAAATATGCATGCTAATAGTTAAGGAAAGTTAGTAATATTATTTGCTCAAAAGAAACAGGAAAGCAGTTCTTTAGAACTAATGGAAAGAAGACTACCCACAGCTTTTACTTATTTCTTTTGTGGTAAAAACACATACAATTAAATGTTCTGAGTATTCAGTTTGATATTTCTGAGTGTATTCACACTGTCGTTAAACAGATATTAAAACTTCTTCATGTTTCAAATCTGAAACTGTCCGTATTAAATTGCTCTTCTTTTCCTCTTTATCTAATTGCTGGTAAACACCCCGCTACTTTCCTACTTTCTGGTTCAGTGAATATTACTTTGGGGCTCTCATATAAATGGAGTCATCCAATATTTTTCTTTTCATGACTGGTTCATTTCACTTAGACTCAGCATAGACTCTTCAAAATTCATCCATGTTGTAGCATGTGACAAGATTCCTTCTTTTTAAAGCTGAATAATATTCTATTTTATGTATATGCCACATTTTGTTAATTTATTCATCCATCAGTGGCTATTTGGGGCTTTTCCACCACTTAGCTAATGTGAATAGCACTGCTCTCAAGTTTTATTTTATTCTACTTTTCTAACTTAATCTAATGGTTTGACCTATGCAAAAGCAAGTATGGGAGAATATATTTGGTTAATTGGCTAACAGTTTCATTTTTCCATAGAAATAAACAAAATAGGAAATATGGATACATTCCTTTTAATAATCTAAATTCTTTTGAGAGTGAAATCAAGAAGAAAAATATAGCCTACAAGAAGAAACTAGAGGAATAGGAAATAGGAATAGAAACTGGGAACATGATAGGGAAGCTAGAAGAGTTGATGATTTACCTGCCTCAAAAGCCTAGGAACGGTACAGGTGTAGGAAAGGAGATGGGTCCTTTCCACCTGGAAAATTAGGAAGGTAGAAAATGGGCTCTCACTTAAGGCAAGGGCCTTCACAGTACTATACCATCAATGAGAGGGTGAACAAAAACAGATATACACACCTACACTGAAAGAAAATAAGGGAGATTATCTAATCAGGCCTCTCCTCTGATTAGGCATGGAAAAATATTCTCTGAGAAATCCCAGATTTTTGGCCCTTCTTACGTTAGTCTGATGTTTATACAATTAAGCTTAACGCAGAATGTTAGTCCTAGCCATACCAACTATTGGTGAAAATATCAAAGAACTGGAATTCCCAAACACTGCTAAGGGGGATACAGAATAGTGTAACCACTTCGGAAAATAATTTGGAAATTTAGTAAAATCTTAAGACCCAGGTGTTCTACTCCTATGTATATATCCAAGAGCATTGAAACATATAAAGCTTATATAAAGGCTTGCACAAACTAATAGCAAACTTAGATATAATAACTCCAAACTAGAAATAATCCAAATATACATTAATAAAAAATGTAGAAATAAATTTGAGGTATATCCATTCAGTGGATTATCTATTCAATACTACACAGAAACAAAAACAATACGGGAAAAGGAGCCAAGGGCAAGGAAGGGGAGCGGAGGGGCAAGGTTGGGGTGAGAGAGAGTAATTGATGAGGCCACACCTATGGCGCATCTTAGAAGGGTACAGGTGAAACTTACTAAATGCAGAATACAAATGTCTTCACACAATAACTAAGCAAATGCCATGAAGGCTATGTTAAACAGTTTGATGAAAATATTTCAGATTGTATATGAAACCAGCACATTGTACCCCTTGATTGCGTTAATGTACACAGCTATCATTTAATAATATAAAAATAAAATAAATAAAAAAATAAAATCAGAGAAATTTTTAAAAAAGTAATAAATATTGACACACATTACATCATGGATGAATACCAAAATTAATATGCTGAAGTAAAAAACTATGCAAAAAATAGTGTATACCATATAATGCTATTTATATAAAATTCTAGAAACTAAATCTAATGACACAAAGTAGACCAGTAATTTCCTGGGGTGGGGATAAAAGTAGGGTTGAGATACCAAACAGCACAGTGAAACTTGGTTGTTTACGTATGCTAAAATAAGATAAAAATATATGCTTCAAATGTGTTAAAATTTATTACACCTAAATAAAATTAAGTAAATAAAAGTATTTAAATAAATAAATGTATGGGAATATGTAAGTCTTAGGCATCTAACTTTCATGAAGCATTTAAAATAAGTTATATTCACATAAATATTGCTAATTTAAGAATGATTACTGCAGCTGGTTCAATACTTGCCATGTATAAGTTGAAAAGGTAATTTTAAACTTTACAGGGAAGAGAAAACACCAAGAATGAACAAAGGATAATAAAATGTTTATTGGAGTATTTCTCTTCCAAAAAATCAACATTTATTGTTAATTTCTCTTAATGAAGTCACTTTAATTTTTTTTATTTTTTTTGTATTAAATCATAGCCATGTATATTAATGCAATCATGGGGTACAATGTGCTGGTTTTTATACACAATTTGAAATATTTTCATCAAACTGGTTAACATAGCTTTCTTGGCATTTATATTCTACATGTAGTAAATTTCACATGTACCCTTGCAAGATGCACCGTAGGTGTGGTCCCACCAATTATCCTCCCTTCTCCTCTCCCCTCCCTCTTCCCTTTCCTCTTCTTCTTGGGCTATAATTGGGTTATAGCTTTCATATGAAATTGGTTTCATAGTAGGGCTGAGTACATTGGATACTTTTTCTTCCATGCTTGAGATACTTTGCTAAGAAGAATATTTTCCAGCTCCATCCATGTAAACAAGAAAGAGGTGAAGTCTCCATCTTTCTTTAAGGCTGCATAATATTCCATGATGTACATATACTACAATTTATTATTCCATTCACGGGTCAATGGGCACTTGGGTTTCTTCCATGAGTTAGCAATTATGAATTGGGCTGCAATAAACAGTCTGGTACAAATATCTTTGTTATAATGTGATTTTTGGTCTTCTGGATATATACCTAGTAGAGGAATTATAGGATTGAATGGCAGGTCTATTTTAAGATCCCTAAGTGTTCTCCAAACATCTTTCCAAAAGGAACGTATTAGTTTGCATTTCCACCAGCAGTGTGGAAGTGTTTCCTTTTCTGCACATCCATGCCAACATCTCTGGTTTGGGGATTTTGTGATGTGGGCTAATCTTATTGGAGTTAGATGATATCTCCAAGTAGTTTTGATTTGCATTTCTCTGATGATTAAGGATAATGAGTATTTTCTCATATGTCTGTAGGCTATGGGCCTGTCTTCTTCAGAGAAGTTTCTCTTCAAGTCCCTTGCCCACCCTGAGACGGAATCCCTTGTTGTTTTCTTGCTAACATGTTTGAGTTCTCTATGGATTCTTGTTATTAAACCGTTCTTGGAGACATAACCTGCAAATATCTTCTCCCATTCTGGGGCTGTCTGCTTGCTTTACTTACTGTGTTCTTGGCTGTGCAGAAGCTTTTTAGTTTGATCAAGTCCCATTAATGTATTTTTGGTGTTGCTTCAATTGCTGGTGGGTCCTCCTCATAAAATATTCACCCAGGCTGATTTATTCAAGAGCTTCCCCTGCAATTTCTTCTAGTATTTTTATAGTTTCATGTCTTAAGTTTAAATCTTTAATCCAGTGAGAGTCTATCTTAGTTAATGGTGAAAGGTGTGGGTCGAGTTTCAGTCTTCCATAGGTCGCTAACTGGTTCTCCCAGCACCATTTGTTAAATAAGGAATCTTTTCCCCACTGAATGTTTTTAATTAGCTTGGTCAAAGATCAAATAATGGTAAATAGCTGGGTTCATCTCTTTGTTCTCTATTCTTTTCCATACATTTACCTTTGTTTTAGTGACAGTACCATGCTGTTTTAATGATTATCAATTTATAGTATAGTCTGAGGTCTGATAGAATAATTCCTTCTGCTTTGTTTTTATTTCTGAGTAATGTCATGGCTATTTGAGGTTTTTTCTGATTCCATATAAAACAAGGTATTATTTTTTGAGATCTTTAGAGTATGACAGTGGAGTTTTAATAGGGATTGCATTAAATCTGTAGATCGCTTTAGGTAGTGTGGACATTTCAACAATGTTGATTCTTCCCAGGCATGAGCATGGTATGTTTTTCCATTTGTTAACATCTTCAGCTATTTCTTTTCTTAGAATTTTATAGTTCTCTTTATAGAGATCTTTCATGTCCTTTGTTAGGTATATACAGCAGTGTCTCAGGTTACAAAATCAACACTCATAAATCTGTAGCCTTTATACATACCAACAATAGTCAAGCTTAAAAAGCAGTCAAGGACTTTATTCCATTCACAGTAGTGCCAAAGAAGATGAAATATTTGGGAGTTTAACTAACAATGAAATCACTTTTAAAGAATGTTCTAGGACAAGACAAAGAAAGTAATGTAACAATATCCTGAAACAGACTCATATAGGTATGGAAAAGATATTTCTCGGAGTTGACACAACAGATTTATCTATAATTGTAAACACAAAAATTGGTTCTTCTTAACCATGGGTTCTGCTGTCATAGATTCAAGCAACACCAAGAGAAAATATTTGAAAATTAAATTGTGTTTATACTGAACAAGAACCATCTTTCTTTTTTGCATTATGTCCTAAACAATATGATATAACAATTATTTACATGTGTATAGCATTTACACTGCTTTTGATATTATAAGTAATCTAGATGATTACTAGATTTACTGATGATTTAAAATATATAGGAAGAGGGAGTAGCTTACATGTAAATAAATCATTTTATGTCAGGGACTTGAGCACCTGCAGAGTTTGGTATCTGTGGGAAGTCCTAGAACTAATCCCCCACAATATACCTTTATATAAAGATACCACAGATAGCAAAATCTGCAGATACTCAAGTGCCTGATATAAAGTGGTATATTTGCATATAATATATATGATACATAGGAATGTACCATGTACATATCTCCTCCCCAAGTGGAGATCCCACAAAGAATTATTACATAGAAAATATACAAATGAATAAGAAAAAGACACACAAGTAAATGAAAATCCAATATCAATATGGACAATATATGAAAGAAGAAATCTAAATGACTGATAAACATGGGAAAAATTCTTAGCTAATTTTGTTACCCTGTGAAAATTCCCTCAGGTCTCCATATTTCACATTTTTTTTTTTTTATAGGCAGTGTTTAGACTAGCTTTCCTGTTTTAAATTTTTCAAATTTCCATTTTAAAATTAATTCTCACTGTTTGCCCAAAAGGAATCATTGTGTTTCTGTCTACTATGTTGATACAGTCTCAAGGCAGCAAAACTTCAGGATGTTTACCTTGAGAACTCAGATTTTATTTGCTGACACTCGTTCTCTGAGGACTATATAAAGCATTACATTTGGTTTATCCAACAAAGGAATGATAAAAGAACTTTTAAAATACACAAAAATATTCTTTCAAGGTAAAGATTTATACATTAAAGATTTAAGTACAAACCAGCTCATTTGCAAACTGCTCAGGGATTTTAGACTCTTTGCGGATAGATATTCAATTTTGGTCCCAGCATGCATCTTCCTTCTCCAAACTATATCCCTTTGACACACCATATTTAATTGGGTTTTAGTAAGTGTTCTCCTTTGTATGTCCTTGGTTGGCAAGAAATTAAGCAAAATAAATTATTTAACTTTCGAACTTGAAATAATTTTTAGAGAAATCCAAAAATGCTTCTTTGTTATGAGTTGTTACAGCTTCCTCAAAAGTGCAAAAAGTCCCAGAATATTTTAGATATTAAGAATGGACTATTAGCTTGGTATAAAAGGAAAGTGTGCATTTTATAATATTTCTTTAATGAGGTATGATTACATTAACTTAAATGAGACAATTTCAAAAATAGAGTTGCAAATACCATAACAATCTGCTACAGATTAAAGCTAATACCTTCCAAATGGTTGGAAATTCTTATACACTCCAACCATTACTAACCATCCTGAGAAAGTAATTCTGGGCTTTTCGTAAAGAATATACTTTAAAAAAAATTTTAAATGGTTCTGCATGCTTAAACTTCATTAACTTTGATGTTAAAAGAAATGTATCTAAATGGACCACTCCCACCACTGGCTTAAGGTTTAGTGTTGATCTTATGAGCATGGAAGAGAAAAATTATTTCTGGGAAAAACCTTTCATAATGTAACTCTTCCTGGGTGCTAATGAGGCTTTTAAATGAAGTAATTCATAATATACAAAACTGAAAGAACTATATATTGATTTTAATTCATATATATAATCATTCTCCTTATTGGACTCTTATCCAATATTTGAGAAGAGAATCTGTTTGTCATGTTACTGTGGGCACATTGGCAGAATCTTTATGAATGGCACAAATGGACAATACTTTAATTTCCACTGCTTTATTAGAAAATTAGTCTATCAGAAGATTAAATTATGTATAGAGTAATTTATTGATAAATAATTATTTCAAATGTTATGTCAGTATTTCATCACACACCGTCAAATATGCAGGTTGCAGAAAACGACAATGTATGCCTTTTACAAAATCTATAATTCTTCCAGGTACATTCTTTAGTATTTCACCCATTAGTCTTGACTTTACAGCTGAAATTTATAGCCTCATATATCTTTTGATATTCTGAGAAAATAGAGGAATCAAATCAAATATAAGATGTTTATAGTAGTTTCAAAACAGACAAATCTATTATTTCAGAAAAACTTATTTTTCATAAAGTCATAAAAATATGCCTAAGAGTTTTTTGATGATGGCCTAATAAAAAACTTCACTCCTTTGCTTGTAATCTTTATTCTTTTGGATGTCTATGAACACAAACACACATCCAAAATTAATAAGTGTGTAGTGTGACAAAGCCTGTTTGCAGTTCCATAAAAGTAAAGGCAGATAAATAAGTGGACTCCACAAGTACAGGTGACTCATTTAAGGACTTCGTTAAGAAACTGAAGAGAGAACTGTCTGGGAACTGTAGAGAAATACGAAGTCACAAGTGTGGAAGAGATTTACTATTAAAGCATACTGCTGTATCAATGAAAGCAATAGAGACATGAGAGGGACATGGAGGATGCAGAAGGGGAGTGGGGCAGCCACAGGGGCTGAGCAAGTAAGACAGTGGATGCAACCCAGCGGCAGCAATTGGCATTAGGTGAATATACACTTACTATCAGGAGAAAGGAGGATGCGTTGAGTACATGAGTCTAGAAGCAGACAGGTGGCTTATCGTGAAGTGAGTTCAGTCCTTCAGGGAAGACTGCCTAGCTTTCATTCCTTGGCCTGGCCTCGGTGGCTTCTGAGAGTTTTCTAATCTTGGGCAAGTTACTTGACTCCTCTGTGGCTTAATTTACTCATCTATAAAATGTAGACCCACCTTGCCTTCATTGAGTTAACAGATCTAATACACTTAGACTAGCATCTTATGTCTTTGTTCAAGGTGAGCTAGCAACTGAAAAGGAGGAGACAAAGGAGATCGGGGAAAGGTTATTTATTTATTTTTTATTGTCTTTATTATTAAATCATAGCTGTGTACAATAGTGCAATCAAGGGGTACAATGTGCTGGTTTCATATACAATCTGAACTATTTTCATCTAACTGGTTAACATAGCCTTCCTGGCATTTTCTCAGTTATTATATGAAGACATTTGTATTCCGCATTTAGTAAGGTTCGCCTGTACCCTTCTAAGATGCACCATAGGTGTGGCCCCACCAATTACCCTCCCTCTAGCGGGGGAAAGGTTATTTTGGCTAACATATTCTTTGTCCTGACCATATACCAGACACTGTTGCTAGTACTTTAAACATAGGACTGTGTTAAATGTTGACAGCATTTCAATTAGACCATTTTATCAATGAGAAACTGAGGGAGAGAAAGTTTAAGAAATTTACCTAAGATTATACAGCTGGTATGTTGCAGTGCTGAGATTCACAGTAAGAGAGTTTCACTTCAGAGATTAAAGTCTGTTTTTTTAAGGAAAATAATATACATATATCTCAACATATAGATAGATAGATACAAACAATACATAAAGGATCACCATAAATTATGTTCAAATATCAAATGAACACATAAAAATATATTCACTATCACTGGCCATTAGAGAAATGCACCTTAAAATTTCCATGAGATATCACTGCACACCTATCAGAATGGGTAAAATGGATAAAACAAAGAAGACAGCAAACACTGGTGAGGATGTGGAGAGCTATATATACATTGCCTTTAGGAATGTAAAATAGTACACGAACTCTAGAAAAGGGCTCAGAACTTCCTTTCAAAATTAAAGATGCACATAACATACAACTCAGAAATTGTACTTTTGCCCATTTATCCCAGAGAAATGAAGACTTACTTCCCTGCAAAAACAAAAGCATGAATGCTCATAGCACTGTTACTCAGTTCTTCAGAATAACCATCACCTGGAAACTCCCCGGAAGTCTTTTAATGGGTCAATCGTTAAACAGACTGTGATACATCCTTACCATGGAATATTATTCATCAATAAAAAGGAACAGACTATTGATATACACAACTTAGATGAACCTGAAGCAATTATGCTGAATGGAAAAAATATAGTCTGACAAGGATACCTGTCACATGCTTCCATTGCATTCCATTCGTGGAATAACATAATCAGAGATAAGGAGAACAGTTAGTATTTGGCAGGGGATAAAGATGGAAAAGTGGCACATGACTGTCAAGGGAACCTTGCAGTGTTGTAACAGTGAGGCATCTTGATGTGATGATTGTTGCACAAGACTACATACGTGATGCAATGCACAGAGCTATGCAAAAGGGTGAATGTGCAACCTACAAAATCGGTATATACTTATGGATTGTACTGATGTTAATATCTTTGTTTTGTATCTTAACATAGGTGGTGTAAGATGTAAAATTTGCAGAAAGCTGTGAGAAGGATGTACAAAATTGTCCTGTACATCTCTTTGCACCCTCCTGCGACTTTATACATCTCTCAGAACAAAAGGTTTTTAAAATTACATGTAGCAAAATACAAAAAAACCCAACCCCAAATTCATCTCAATGAATATTCACACCTTCACATGGCCACAGAACCACCATTCAGATTAAAAGTTAAAACAATTCCACCACCCGACAGAGTTTTCTTGTACCCCTCCCCATCCATAAAATCTCACTTATACTTCTCTATCAACATAGTGACTTCTGTTACCCTTGGTAAGCTGTTTCTGGTCTTGAAACTGCACACAAATGAAATCACATGTTCTATACTCTTCGGCATCTGGCTTCCATCCATGCTGGTGCATACATCAGCCCTTATTCTTTTTCATTGCTCTCTGGAATGCCATTGTGTAAATATATCACATATTTTTTACTTTGCTATTTATGGACATTTGGATTATTTTCCAGTCTTTTGCATTATGAATAAATGGCTATGATTGCTCTTGCACATGTGTTTTGTTGTATGTGTGTGTGTGTGTATGTTTGGGGGGCACTGTTCCTAGAAGTGGAATTGCTTTACACACAGCCAAACAATTTTGAGTCAAGTATACTTTCCCCCACTAAGTATGAGAGATTCAATTGCTTTACATCTTAGCTAGCACATACAGCCTACAATCTCAACCTCTATGTAGGAGGAAATAAAAGGTGTGAAATAAGCATAGTGGAGAACAGCAAAATGACTTGGCTTGGAAAGCATAGTAAGATTATTGACAGCTGATGACAGTGAATATTTATCTCAAATTTTATGATCCTAAACTGAAAGGAAATTGGGTGGTCCTGCTTGTTTAATTCTGTCCATCAAAATTCATCTACTTAAGGGCTAATACAGGTTGTTGTTAATTAAGGTGTTTTGGGAAAAGTAAATAGAAGAGATTAGAGTCCTTTGAAGCCCTGAATATACCTTGTAGCTAGGAAGTTGATAGATGGTGCTAACAAGGGGAGATGATGCTTGCTTTAAAAAATGGTGATCAGGCTCAGCACCTGTGGCTCAAGTGGCTAAGGCGACAGCCACATACACCTGAGCTGGCAGGTTCGAATCCAGCCCGGGACCGCCAAACAACAAGGACGGCTGCAACAACAACAAAAATAGCCGGACGTTGTGGCGGGTGCCTGTAGCCCCAGCTACTTGGGAGACGGAGGCAGGAGAATCGTTTGAGCCCAGGAGTTGGAGGTTGCTGTGAGCTATGATGCCACAGCACTCTACCCAGGGTGACAGCTTGAGGCTCTGTCTCAAAAAAAATATAAAGTGGTGATCATTACCCTTGGAATACTGTTTCTTGTTTCTTTTTGAAAAAGACTTTTTAAAGACTTCAATGTCTCTTTTGCATCTTTTTAAACTTTTGTTTTATATATACTTTGGAGAGTTTGCAAACTCTCTAAGTGTCTGTAAGAAACTACTGTGGCCTATCATGGCAAATAAAATTGCTGTAATACATAGTTAACCATTAGAATCTCTTAATTTCGCTTTTATCTTGTTGCACTTTTTATCAGAAAAGAGTATTGTTTGATATTCTCCATAAAACTTTGTATAATTTAAAGTTTATGAATTCTATAGAACACCCACTATATTATCTTTCTAAGCTCTTAGAAACATAAAAAGAGAAAATATTATCATAAATTTCCGACTCTAGTTCCTCACATATTTGTTAAATCTATTCTACATTCCTGCCATTGGAAGGTTTCTTTGAGGCTTCCAGCCAGAGATTTTATTATTATCTTTTATAATTTTTTATTATCTTTTCATATTCTAACTCCTAGGAAGGCTTACCCAAGGAATGCCTTTGTGGAAAAGAAGACAGCTCCTTAATTTTTTTTTTTAAACAAAGTAACTCTTGATAAAGACATCTCATAGTAGTCCTGGGTTTTAAAGGAATCAACTAATCTCTAAATTATGATCATCTTGGATTTCATCATCTTTTCAGAAATGAATCTGTTAAGAGGTAATCTGTACATGCATGTAGGTGTCTATAGCTATTCAACTGCAAAAAGTTGAATACTCATGGTTTGGTTGATCAGGTTATTTAGAAACATTATTTTAACCCAATTCTGTAGAATTCTGGACTGAGAAATTTGGCCAGGGTGAATTTGACTTCTTTTATTAGGCTCTTTCCCAATTATATTTCTAAAAGTAATTTTAACATTCTTACTATACAGTAAGTTAACATTTTCCTAAAATACACTATAAAAATAAAAGTTATTTTAAAATAGTCTAGCTGATACCCTTTTGTGTCTCATGATAACTTAAAATATAGAAATGATTCCTAATGCCGGAGTATGTCCATCCATTTTATTAGAGGCTATTATAATTTTTAGTAGTTTTAGTGGTTACCTCTGATAGAACACACTATAGTTCAGTCTGGATGTGCCACGTGACCTTGAAGGCAGTTGAAATGACTTTGTAAGTGGAGAATATCAGCTCAAGTATAAATTAGCTTTTTGTTGTTTTCACCAATTTTATAAAAATATGTTCATGTTACTATGATATTATTTCCTATTTTTATTGATAATAGATGATTAGAGTGATTTTTTAAAAATGACAGATATCATAGTAGATTTCAAGGTTCCAGATAAGAGAGCCAAGTTTTCCTTCCTCCTAATTTCAAAACCACAGACCTTATCTTAATATTTTTGTTATTATTTTGGGATAACGTGCCTTAAGGTATTAATTCAATAGTTTTAAGAATTTATTTTGGTGTGAGAGGATCTTAAATGGCAAGCCTGAGATTGAATCTATTCCCGGCACCGCATTGTTTACAACACAATTGGTTGCAAAAAATTGAAAAACCTACTCTACGTTGCTTAAGTAAAAAAGTATGAATTAAAAATTATTAGGAGGATATGTAGGGTCACACAATGAATTGGAGGCTGGGAACCAGGCTAACACCAGGGCAGCTTCTTAGAGCTCAAATGCCAAAAGTAAAGAAGCTTTTTTTTTTTTTTCCTTAATCAGAAACAAACCAGGTCCTCTGAGACTCAGGACATGATCTCTGTTGCAGCCTAGAAAGAATTCTTATTTTCTTCATTCTCTGTGACATTCCCTTGAGAGATAAAAGCCAGATTTGGGTATCTGGTGAGCTAATGCAAAGTCACATGCATGTCCCCTGCCTGTCAGGACAGAGCAGGAGAAGGTCTCATCCTTTTGGTGTTGGTAGTAGGAGGAAAGTCCAGTCCTAGGGAAGAAGGATGAAAACCTATCAACTAAAAGAAAACACCAACCTTACAAATGACCACTTCTCTGTTAAAAATTTAAAAATATACATACATGTCCACACAAATTAGTATATATAAAATAAATTTAATGATATATAAAGTATGTATATTTTATGTGTTAAATTAAAATATAAACACTGCCAGAAAAATCTCTGGTAGACAATACCAGTTAGGACTCATAAGTGATACCTGTTTTGTTTGATTTCCAAACATAACCAAAATGTAACTTCAGTTATTTTTGTAAATGCCTATATTAAGAAAAAGATCATTTAAGCTCAACTAGTCAGAAGCAGTCAACAAACTTATATAACAAGAGACTTTCCAATGGGATAGACCGAATGAGGCAACTGTGGAACTGTAACCAGTCAAATATTTTCTTTGCTTTACTTCTCTGTTCATCCCATGTACCTTCCCCTCCATTCCCTCCGGGGAGCTTCCAAATCACTTCTGCTTTGGGGTTGCCTGATTCATGAATCCATTTGCTTAAATAAACTCTTTAAAATTGTACCGTCCCTCAGTTTACCTTTTTAACACCTATAATTGTAAAACCATAATTCATGCACACTTCAGAAAAAAATAAATGTCCTAGGAAAATATAAATCAAAAAGCACATTTTTGTGATTATTTTATGTCATGATTCTCATATAATCATAATCAGTATATTCATAGCTCTTTTGCTACTTTTGCCTCTGAGCCATATTCTAGAGAAAAAGTATTCTAGCTGCTGGTTTCCTTGAGCTCAGTGTGATAAATCAGTGTGTTTATAATGTGCATGAAATGCATATGCATATTTTTAATGATATCATCTGATATCTGGGGGAAAAAAGCATAATCAATCGTTACATTTTTCCCTTCCCAAACTGAAAAAGTAAGGAGAAATCAGAGTTGCTGATGTTAGCATGGAACAGGCAGACTGGAGCTAACACAGGTGGCATGTGATCCATCCCACATACGCGACCCTGACGTCCCAAGAAAGCTACATGCGTCCATCAGCCCTCTCTTGGTGAGGGGTCGGCTCACTCTGGGAGGACCTTCTGTGGACATAGCTAACCTTTCCCAGCTGTGCCTTGATCTCTGGCTCCCTTCATTCAGCACCTCACCAGGAAGAGGCTCCAGGGCTTACCGCAGCTCCAGCCACAGGGGGCCTGGCTAATTAGATTTCTACTCTCTGTTGATTTTCAAATGGTAACATTTTGAAGTTCTGATAACAAGTGACAATAATGCTGAATCTCAGAAGGGGAATCAGAATCCTGAGTCTACCATAAAAGTTAGAAGATGTGAATTAGATAGTGATTAGAGATAAGGCAAAGTCAAAGACACTACATAATTTCAGATAGTTTCCCAGGTGATAGATTCATGGCTACATCAAAAGTTTGAAGATAATCACACTCCAGTCTTATGCAATCTTCAAATAAAAGTAATGGTTCTATTTTCTTTCCTTTTTTTAACTTGTGTATTTTGAGAACTTAACATATTTATAATTTTGTAATCATTTCCAAATCTCAAATATTTATGAAGTAAAGAGTGATATAAATGGATTGCATTTGGATTACAACAATTAAGAAAATAATGCTCAATTAAATGTGCTGTTTTGGCAAAACTGGGGTCATTCTTAAATTCAATATCTCCGTGACACTGACCTTAGTTTTTAATAACGACCTCAGCTACCTAGAGAATTACAGATATTTTCCTTTTGGTCTTTCTTAATACTTACATATTTCATTAAAATATAAAAGAATAAAATTTAGTCCACTTATTATGGTGTAAAAGTTCCACTCTAAAAAGGAAATCAATCTAAAATTCTTTTGAGTACATGCAACAATTAGAGTACAGCAATGCAAAGTTTTCTAGTGTGTACAGATGTATCAAAGAAAACTCATTTGAGGAGCAAAGTTGGCTCAAATTCTTCACAGATGTAGTCAGGATGACTTCAAAACACAAGTGAAAAATGCATGCATCCCATGCGACATAGGTAGAGTTTAGCTGTAATCAAAGCCTGCTTTTTCTTTCCCTTTGGAAGTCCTGGGTCTTTGCAGGCTTGGGTGAAGAGAGAGGACACCTGTTTTCATTTAAGAGTTGACAGGTCATCAAACATTAGTGGTTCTTGCTTAGTTCTTAACATTCTTTTCTCTGCTCCAATTTTGTTTTCCTTCTATGCTCTTCAATGCAAATTCATTTTCCATCCAAAAATCCAACCTAGTGTTTACTTCAAGAACCTCCTTGTCGCTTACCTTTCTGCCTTCATCTTTTCCTTTGTTTAGTTTGTCTTTTCTTTAATCCTCCACTTTTGTGAGTCCTCCACCACCCCACGTCCCAGCTGAGCCACCTTCTAAATACAAAGTCAGTTTGCAGCCTCTGCCCTTCCTTCACCACCAAGAAGAAAAATAAAATTGAGAACAAATCTCATTATTCACAAGTGGAAGTGTGAAAGGAAAGCACGCCTTTGTTTAGATAGTCATAAGTTCTCTTGGCTTTTACTCCAGTTTAGAAGTAGAAGGTGACTGTATCCTACACACAAGCAGATATTAAATTGCTTTAACAAAGGGAGAATAACAAGAAATAGTTCCAACCAGGTATAGGATGACCAATTTCTGCCCACCATGGTAGTTACACATAAAGAATACTCACATTGCTGAAGAAAGATCCCATTCCCAGAGGTGTCTGCAAATGAAATATATTTTATCCTTATTATTGCCTTCCCCATCCTTCTATTAAGTTCCAAAAACTTTATGAAAATGGTTAAGCAAAGGACACGCAGAGTCCTCTATCTCCTTCTATATAAAAGATGTTCATTGTTTTTCCGTTTACTTTTTTAAAATTTCCAAATGTATTGTTTCTGTTGTGGTGGTTGCTTTCCTTTGTTCCTCTGCCTTCACATTATTGCATCCCAGAGAGGTCAAGTTACCTCAAGTGCTTTTGGAAAATTGACAAATACATGAAAATAAAGTTAGTCCTAGTGGTGGACGTTTGTTCAGACCTGATTATAGAACTAGAAATTTGAGCTTGCTTCCAGCAATACTGACATGATCTCTTTCTATTTTGTGAATTAATGTTTTTAGCTCACTGATGTGGCACAGGGTCCACTTCATAGCTTGGAAAAATTGTACAGGGGTTGTGGGGGCAGAGGGGGCTTCGATGCCCAGGCCGGTAGGGTTTCTGCAGCTTCTGCCATGGTAGCGGTAATCCCCCACATTGAAGAATAGACACTGTAGCCACTCTGTGGGTCTAGTTCAAGGTGAGCTGCTCTTCATCAAAGTTTCTTGAAAAATAAATCAATAACAAAGTTCCTAAGATAAATTTTTCCAGCTTTTCCTGGGGTAGGTTTATAGCCACTGAAGTGGAGATAAAAGCCTCAAACTTCCAGTAATTCCCTGCAGGCTTGAGACACGTTGAAGGGAAGGCCTGGAAAATCTAGTTCAAACTCTTTACTGAGAGGAGTTTCCAGAAATCTGAAGAGGCAGGAGGTACATTGTTGTGGCATCAGCTATTTAATTATTTATCTATGCATAATCATCCATTTCATAATTATTTATTCAGTATTACGAAACTGGTAGCTTGTAGACTTTTCTTTAATCATGACCAGAGAAAAATTATAAGAAATACATTTGACATGGCAACATAATTACAGATATGTATATGATCAAAAGAGTTTTTTAAAAGCAATAATGTTATTGCTTGTATCTAATATTTTATAATCTAGTCTATATTATTAAAATGAATGGTGGTCATACCTGATTTCATTTCACCACCCTCTCATTAATAGGTACTGACTTACAGTTGAAAAACACTGTACTTAAAGCTGGACATTGTGCTTGATGCTGGGTGGTAGTTACACATGAAGAGTACCCACATTGCTGAAGAAAGATCACTTTGCCAGAGGTGGGGAATAATACTTACAATTATTTGTAATCCTGTATACGTAGGGATTACAAATAATTCCAATCCTTAATGAATCCAGAGACAGAGGGAAATGGTAAATGCCACACAACTGCAAAACAGTCTTTTTTTATTTTGATGGAGAAAATAATAAAGTGCTCCTGGAGAAATTTATTTGGTACCTACCTGGAGAGGTGAAGTAGTGCAGTAGATGGCATAAAGCTTCCTGAGGGATCAGCATCTAAGCCGAGTGTTGGATTAATAGTGAGATGGACAGCGAGGTGAAGGAAGTCAGGGAGGGTCAGGAACCAGCACATGCACAAAAGCACAGCTGACTCAATTTTCAAAATGCAAGTGGCTTGATGTATAAGGATGGAAGGCGCAAGAGGAAGACACTGTTCCCGAAGCTCTCACAAAGGTCTTTAAAAGTGAAAGCAGGAAGCGGTGGAGGCTCAGAGAGATGCAAAGTAAGAACTCCATCTACCACCTCCAGCTTTGAGATGGTGGAGCCCAGAGCCAATGGGGGTGAAGACAGAGAACATGGGGACAGGTGGCAGAGAGAGCCCAGCTCGTGAGGAGCTAGGGCAGATTCCCACGCCATGAAACGGAGAGATTTGTGGTATTTCAGCCCACTAAGTTTGCGGCCATTTTTACAGCAGCAGTGTTAAACTAATGCGTTGGTGAAGTTATTTTGTTGGGTCAGTGGCGGAAAGTGTGGTGAGGCCAGTCTCCCAACATCGCCTGTTTCCTTTATGGCCTGTGGGCTGCGACCAAGTCACACGGAATTTATGAAATAAACCTCACTAGTGCTGTGAAGCAGCTCTTCATTAAAATCGCTTCTCTTTCCATACCTACTTATTTGTACACCTTTAAAAGTGAGCATTAAGATTTCTCTCTAATCGCCAGGGTTTATCTATTAAAACTCAATGCAATCATATTAAAGCTGTCCATTAAAATATAGAACTTTTTTCTGATATCAGTTTTTCTTCTTTTGTCTGTGTGTTTCTTATTATCATTTTTATTAAATCATAGCTGTGTACATTAATGGAATTATGGGATACCATGTGATGGCTCTATATACAATTTGCAATACTTTCATCAAACTGGTTAACATAGCCTTCACCGCATTTTCTTAGTTGCTGTGTTAAGACATTTATATTCTACACTTAGTAGATTTAACATGTACCCTTATAAAATGCACCACCAATTACCCTCTCTCCACCCATCCTCCCTTCTCTCCTCCTCTTCCCCTCCTCTCTCCCCTTCATCTTGGGCTGTAGTTGGGTTATAGCATTCATATGGAAGTGTGGGTATATATTAATTGGTTTCAGTCAAGGAATTCATGGACTCTATTCCTTTTACTGTAGTGCCAAAGAAAATGAAATATTTTTGGAGTTTACCTAACAATGCACGTGAAAGATCTCTATAAAGAGAACTATGAAACTCTAAGAAAAGAAATAGCTGCAGATGTCAACAAATGGAAAAACATACCATGCTCATGGCTGGGAAGAATCAACATTGTTAACATGTCTATACTACCCAAAGCAATATGCAATTTTAATGTAATTCCTATTAAAGCTCCACTGTCATACTTTAAAGACATCAAAAAAAAATACTTTGTTTTATATAGAATCAGAAAAAAACCTTTATTAGCCAAGACATTACTCATAAATAAAAACAAATCAGGAGGAATCATGCTATCAGACCTCAGACTATATTATAAAACAATAGTGATCAAAACAGCATGGTACTGGCACAAAAACAGAGAGGTAGATGTATGGAACAGAATAGAGAACCAAGAGATGAACCCAGTTACTTACCATCATTTGATCTTCAAGAAGCCAATCAAGAACATTCAGTGGGGAAAAGACTCCCAATTTAACAAATGGTGCTGGGTGAACTTGCTGGCGACCTGCAAAATATAGAACTTTTTAAGATCCCATACTATGGGTAGGTTGCTGGGGCTCATGCCTGTAATCTCAACACTCTGGGAAGCTGAGGAGGGTGGATTGCTTGAACTCAGAAGTTCAAGACCAGCCTGAGCCAAGAGTGAGATCACATCTGTACGGTTCTATTTTTTCCTAAAAAAAATAGAAAAACTAGCCAAGCCTAGTGGCACACTCAGATAGTCTCACCTACTGGGGAGGCTGAGGCAAGAGGATTACTTGAGCCCAAGAGTTTGAGATTGCTGTGAGCTATGATGCCACAGCACCCTACCCAAGGGGGTCAGAGTGAGAAATTTGTCTCAAAAAAAAAAAAAGAAAGAAAGAAAGAAAGAAAAGAAAAGAAAACCATAATTGCAATTATGATACTGGAAAATTCAGTGAAATATAATGCCCAAATCAGTAATAAAATATTTAGTAGATAAATTCAAAAATTTGATAGCATTTAAA